>AP028910.1:28578565-28884397 GCA_036186465.1 Nesidiocoris tenuis | reverse complement strand
GATTGAAATGCAGATTGAACTGCAGATTGAACTGCAGATTGAAACTGCAAGTGATTGAACTGCAGATTGAACTGCAGATTGAACTGAAGGCTGCAGATTGAACTGCAGAATTGAACTGCAGATTGAACTGCAGATTGAACTGCAAGATTGAACTGCAGATTGAACTGCAGATTGAATCAGAACTGCAGATTGAACTGCAGATTGAACTGCAGATTTTACTGCAGATTGAACTGCAGATTGAACTGCAGATTGAACTGCAGATTGAACTGCAGATTGAACTGCAGATTGAACTGCAGATTGAACTGCAGATTGAACCTGAACTGCAGATTGAACTGCAGATTGAACTGCAGATACTGAATTGCAGATTGAACTGCAGATTGAACTGCACCAGATTGAACTGCAGATTGAACTGCAGAATTGAACTGCAGAATTGCAGACGTTGCAGATTGAACTGCAGATTGAACTTCAATCTTCAATCTGCAGTTCAATCTGCAGTTCAATCTGCAGTTCAATCTTCAGTTCAATCTTCAGTTCAATCTTCAGTTCAATCTTCAGTTCAATCTTCAGTTCAATCTTCAGTTCAATCTGCAGTTCAATCTGCAGTTCAATCTTCAGTTCAATCTGCAGTTCAATCTGCAGTTCAATCTGCAGTTCAATCTGCAGTTCAATCTGCAGTTCAATCTGCAGTTCAATCTGCAGTTCAATCTGCAGTTCAATCTGCATTTCAATCTGCAGTTCAATCTTCAGTTCAATCTGCATTTCAATCTGCTGTTCAATCTTCAGTTCAATCTGCAGTTCAATCTTCAGTTCAATCTTCAGTTCAATCTGCAGTTCAATCTTCAGTTCAATCTTCAGTTCAATCTGCAGTTCAATCTGCAGTTCAATCTGCAGTTCAATCTGCAGTTCAATCTGCAGTTCAATCTGCAGTTCAATCTGCAGTTCAATCTGCAGTTCAATCTGCAGTTCAATCTGCAGTTCAATCTGCAGTTCAATCTGCAGTTCAATCTGCAGTTCAATCTGCAGTTCAATCTGCAGTTCAATCTGCAGTTCAATCTGCAGTTCAATCTGCAGTTCAATCTGCAGTTCAATCTGCAGTTCAATCTGCAGTTCAATCTGCAGTTCAATCTGCAGTTCAATCTGCAGTTCAATCTGCAGTTCAATCTGCAGTTCAATCTGCAGTTCAATCTGCAGTTCAATCTGCAGTTCAATCTGCAGTTCAATCTGCAGTTCAATCTGCAGTTCAATCTGCAGTTCAATCTGCAGTTCAATCTGCAGTTCAATCTGCAGTTCAATCTGCATTTCAATCTGCAGTTCAATCTTCAGTTCAATCTGCATTTTAATCTGCAGTTCAATCTTCAGTTCAATCTGCAGTTCAATCTTCAGTTCAATCTTCAGTTCAATCTGCAGTTCAATCTGCAGTTCAATCTGCAGTTCAATCTGCAGTTCAATCTGCAGTTCAATCTGCAGTTCAATCTGCAGTTCAATCTGCAGTTCAATCTGCAGTTCAATCTGCAGTTCAATCTGCAGTTCAATCTGCAGTTCAATCTGCAGTTCAATCTTCAGTTCAATCTGCAGTTCAATCTTCAGTTCAATCTGCAGTTCAATCTGCAGTTCAATCTGCAGTTCAATCTGCAGTTCAATCTTCAGTTCAATCTGCAGTTCAATCTGCAGTTCAATCTGCAGTTCAATCTGCAGTTCAATCTGCAGTTCAATCTGCAGTTCAATCTGCAGTTCAATCTGCAGTTCAATCTGCAGTTCAATCTGCAGTTCAATCTGCAGTTCAATCTGCAGTTCAATCTGCAGTTCAATCTGCAGTTCAATCTGCAGTTCAATCTGCAGTTCAATCTGCAGTTCAATCTGCAGTTCAATCTGCAGTTCAATCTGCAGTTCAATCTGCAGTTCAATCTCCAGTTCAATCTGCAGTTCAATCTGCAGTTCAATCTCCAGTTCAATCTGCAGTTCAATCTCCAGTTCAATCTGCAGGGCAATCTCCAGGTCCATCTGCAGTTCAATCTTGCAGTACAATCTGCAGTTCAATCTGCAGTTCAATCTGCAGTTCAATCAGCAGTTCAATCCTCAGTTCAATCTGCAGTTCAATCCGCAGTTCAATCTGCAGTTCAATCTGCAGTTCAATCTGCAGTTCAATCTGCAGTTCAATCTGCAGTTCAATCTGCAGTTCAATCTTCAGTTCAATCTGCAGTTCAATCTGCAGTTCAATCTTCAGTTCAATCTGCAGTTCAATCTGCAGTTCAATCTTCAGTTCAATCTGCAGTTCAATCTTCAGTTCAATCTGCAGTTCAATCTGCAGTTCAATCTTCAGTTCAATCTGCAGTTCAATCTGCAGTTCAATCTGCAGTTCAATCTGCAATTCAATCTGCAGTTCAATCTGCAGTTCAATCTGCAATTCAATCTACAGATTCAATCTGCAGTTCAATCTGCAGTTCAATCTGCAGTTCAATCTGCAGATTCAATCTGCAGTTCAATCTGCAGTTCAATCTGCAGATTCAATCTGCAGTTCAATCTGCAGATTCAATCTGCAGTTCAATCTGCATTTCAATCTGCAGATTCAATCTGCAGTTCAATCTGCAGTTCAATCTGCAGTTCAATCTGCAGTTCAATCTGCAGTTCAATCTGCAGTTCAATCTGCAGTTCAATCTGCAGTTCAATCTGCAGTTCAATCTGCAGTTCAATCTGCAGTTCAATCTGCAGTTCAATCTCAGTTCAATCTGCAGTTCAATCTGCAGGTCACCGGTTGAACTGGAGATTGAATCTGCAGATTCAATCTGCAGATTGAATCTGCAGATTGAACTGCAGATTGAACTGCAGATTGAACTGCAGATTGAATCTGCAGATTGAACTGCAGATTGAACGGCAGATTGAACTGCAGATTGAACTGCAGATTGAACTGAAGATTGAACTGAAGATTGAACTGCAGATTGAACTGAAGATTGAACTGAAGATTGAACTGCAGATTGAACTGAAGATTGAACTGCAGATTGAAATGCAGATTGAACTGAAGATTGAACTGCAGATTGAACTGCAGATTGAACTGCAGATTGAACTGCAGATTGAACTGCAGATTGAACTGCAGATTGAACTGCAGATTGAACTGCAGATTGAACTGCAGATTGAACTGCAGATTGAACTGCAGATTGAACTGCAGATTGAACTGCAGATTGAACTGCAGATTGAACTGCAGATTGAACTGCAGATTGAACTGCAGATTGAACTGCAGATTGAACTGCAGATTGAACTGCAGATTGAACTGCAGATTGAACTGCAGATTGAACTGCAGATTGAACTTCAATCTTTAATCTGCAGTTCAATCTGCAGTTCAATCTTCAGTTCAATCTGCAGTTCAATCTGCAGTTCAATCTGCAGTTCAATCTTCCAGTTCAATCTTCAGTTCAATCTGCAGTTCAATCTGCAGTTCAATCTGCAGTTCAATCTGCAGTTCAATCTGCAGTTCAATCTGCAGTTCAATCTGCAGTTCAATCTGCAGTTCAATCTGCAGTTCAATCTGCAGTTCAATCTGCAGTTCAATCTGCAGTTCAATCTGCAGTTCAATCTGCAGTTCAATCTGCAGTTCAATCTGCAGTTCAATCTGCAGTTCAATCTGCAGTTCAATCTGCAGTTCAATCTGCAGTTCAATCTGCAGTTCAATCTGCAGTTCAATCTGCAGTTCAATCTGCAGTTCAATCTGCAGTTCAATCTGCAGTTCAATCTGCAGTTCAATCTGCAGTTCAATCTGCAGTTCAATCTGCAGTTCAATCTGCAGTTCAATCTGCAGTTCAATCTGCAGTTCAATCTGCAGTTCAATCTGCAGTTCAATCTGCAGTTCAATCTGCAGTTCAATCTGCAGTTCAATCTGCAGTTCAATCTGCAGTTCAATCTGCAGTTCAATCTGCAGTTCAATCTGCAGTTCAATCTGCAGTTCAATCTGCAGTTCAATCTGCAGTTCAATCTGCAGTTCAATCTGCAGTTCAATCTGCAGTTCAATCTGCAGTTCAATCTGCAGTTCAATCTGCAGTTCAATCTGCAGTTCAATCTGCAGTTCAATCTGCAGTTCAATCTGCAGTTCAATCTGCAGTTCAATCTGCAGTTCAATCTGCAGTTCAATCTGCAGTTCAATCTGCAGTTCAATCTGCAGTTCAATCTGCAGTTCAATCTGCAGTTCAATCTGCAGTTCAATCTGCAGATTCAATCTGCAGTTCAATCTGCAGTTCAATCTGCAGTTCAATCTGCAGATTCAATCTGCAGATTCAATCTGCAGATTCAATCTGCAGATTCAATCTGCAGATTCAATCTGCAGTTCAATCTGCAGTTCAATCTGCAGTTCAATCTGCAGTTCAATCTGCAGTTCAATCTGCAGTTCAATCTGCAGTTCAATCTGCAGATTCAATCTGCAGATTCAATCTGCAGATTCAATCTGCAGTTCAATCTGCAGATTCAATCTGCAGTTCAATCTGCAGATTCAATCTGCAGTTCAATCTGCAGTTCAATCTGCAGATTCAATCTGCAGTTCAATCTGCAGTTCAATCTGCAGTTCAATCTGCAGTTCAATCTGCAGATTCAATCTGCAGATTCAATCTGCAGTTCAATCTGCATCAGATTTGCAGTTCAATCTGCAGTTCAATCTCCAGTTCAATCTGCAGTTCAATGCTCTGCAGTTCAATCTGCAGTTCAATCTGCAGTTGAATCTGCAGATTCAATCTGCAGTTCAATCTGCAGATTCAATCTGCAGTTCAATCCTGCAGTTCAATCTGCAGTTCAATCTGCACGTTCAATTGTTCAATCTGCAGATTGAATCTGCAGATTCAATCTGCAGTTCAACTGCAGTTCAATCTGCAGTTCAATCTGCAGTTCAACTGCAGTTCAATCTTGCAGTTGAATCTGCAGATTGAACTGCAGTTCAATCTGCAGTTCAATCTGATTCAATCTGCAGTTCAATCTGCAGTTCAATCTGCAGTTCAATCTGCAGTTCAATCTGCAGATTCAATCTGCAGTTCAATCTTGCAGTTCAATCTGCAGATTGAATCTGCAATCTGCAGTTCAATCTGCAGTTCAATCTGCAATCTAGTTGAATCTGCAGTTCAATCTGCAGTTGAACTGCAGTTCAATCTGCAGATTGAATCTGCTTTTCAATCTGCAGTTCAATCTGCAGTTCAATCTGCAGTTCAATCTGCAGTTCAATCTGCAGATTCAATCTGCAGTTCAATCTGCAGTTCAAGTTCAATCTGCAGTTCAATCTGCAGTTCAATCTTCAGATTCAATCTGCAGTTCAATCTGCAGTTCAATCTGCAGCAGTTCAATCTGCAGTTCAATCTGCAGTTCAATCTGCAGTTCAATCTGCAGTTCAACTGCAGTTCAATCTGCAGTTCAATCTGCAGTTCAATCTGCAGTTCAATCTGCAGTCTGCAGTTCTATCTGCAGTTCAATCTGCAGTTATAACTGCAGTTCAATCTGCAGTTCAATCTGCAGTTCAATCTGCAGATTGAATCTGCAGATTCAATCTGCAGATTCAATCTGCAGATTCAAATGCAGATTGAACTGCAGATTGAATCTGCAGATTCAATCTGCAGATTGAATCTGCAGATTGAATCTGCAGATTCAATCTGCAGATTGAATCTGCAGATTGAATCTGCAGTTGAATCTGCAGTTCAATCTGCAGATTGAACTGCAGATTGAATCTGCAGTTGAATCTGCAGATTGAACTGCAGATTGAATCTGAAGATTGAACTGCAGATTGAACTGCAGATTGAATCTGCAGATTGAACTGCAGATTGAACTGGAGATTGAACTGCAGATTGAACTGCAGATTGAACTGCAGATTGAACTGCAGATTGAACTGCAGATTGAACTGCAGATTGAACTGCAGATTGAACTGCAGATTGAACTGCAGATTGAACTGCAGATTGAACTGCAGATTGAACTGCAGATTGAACTGCAGATTGAACTGCAGATTGAACTGCAGATTGAACTGCAGATTGAACTGCAGATTGAACTGCAGACTGCAGATTGAACTGCAGATTAGATTGAACTGCAGATTGAACTGCAGATTGAACTGCAGATTGAACTGCAGATTGAACTGCAGATTGAACTGCAGATTGAACTGCAGATTGAACTGCAGATTGAACTGCAGATTGAACTGCAGATTGAACTGCAGATTGAACTGCAGATTGAACTGCAGATTGAACTGCAGATTGAACTGCAGATTGAACTGCAGATTGAACTGCAGATTGAATCTGCAGATTGAATCTGCAGATTGAACTGCAGATTGAACTGCAGATTGAATCTGCAGATTCAATCTGCAGATTGAATCTGCAGATTGAATCTGCAGTTGAATCTGCAGATTGAATCTGCAGATTGAATCTGCAGATTGAATCTGCAGATTGAATCTGCAGATTGAATCTGCAGATTCAATCTGCAGTTCAATCTGCAGATTGAATCTGCAGTTCAATCTGCAGATTCAATCTGCAGATTGAATCTGCAGATTGAATCTGCAGTTCAATCTGCAGATTGAATCTGCAGATTGAATCTGCAGTTGAATCTGCAGATTGAATCTGCAGATTCAATCTGCAGATTCAATCTGCAGATTGAATCTGCAGATTGAATCTGCAGATTGAATCTGAAGATTGAATCTGCAGATTCAATCTGCAGATTGAAATGCAGATTGAATCTGCAGTTCAATCTGCAGTTCAATCTGCAGATTCAATCTGCAGATTGAATCTGCAGATTGAATCTGCGGATTGAATCTGCGGATTGAATCTGCGGATTGAATCTGCAGTTGAACTGCGGATTGAATCTGAAGATTCAATCTGAAGATTGAATCTGGAGATTGAATCTGGCAGATTGACCTGGAGATTGAATCTGGAGATTGAATCTGCAGATTGAATCTGCAGTTCAATCTGCGGATTGAATCTGCAGATTGAATCTGAAGTTGAATCTGCAGATTGAATCTGCAGATTGACCTGCAGATTGAACTGGAGATTGAATCTGCAGATTGAATCTGGAGATTGAATCTGCAGATTGAATCTGCAGATTGAATCTGCAGATTGAACTGCAGATTGAATCTGCAGATTGAATCTGCAGATTGAATCTGCAGTTGAATCTGCAGATTGAATCTGCAGATTGAATCTGCAGATTGAATCTGCAGATTCAATCTGCAGATTGAATCTGCAGTTGAATCTGCAGATTGAATCTGCAGATTGAATCTGCAGTTGAATCTGCAGATTGAATCTGCAGATTGAATCTGCAGATTGAATCTGCAGATTGAACTGCAGATTGAATCTGCAGATTGAATCTGCAGATTGAATCTGCAGTTGAATCTGCAGATTTAATCTGCAGATTGAATCTGCAGATTGAATCTGCAGATTCAATCTGCAGATTCAATCTGCAGATCAAACTGCAGATTGAATCTGCAGATTCAATCTGCAGATTGAATCTGCAGATTGAATCTGCAGATTGAATCTGCAGTTGAATCTGCAGATTGAATCTGCAGATTGAATCTGCAGATTGAATCTGCAGATTGAATCTGCAGATTGAATCTGCAGATTGAATCTGCAGATTGAATCTGCAGATTGAATCTGCAGTTGAATCTGCAGATTGAATCTGCAGATTGAATCTGCAGATTGAACTGCAGATTGAACTGCAGATTGAACTGCAGATTGAACTGCAGATTGAACTGCAGATTGAACTGCAGATTGAACTGCAGATTGAACTGCAGATTGAACTGCAGATTGAACTGCAGATTGAACTGCAGATTGAACTGCAGATTGAACTGCAGATTGAACTGCAGATTGAACTGCAGATTGAACTGCAGATTGAACTGCAGATTGAACTGCAGATTGAACTGCAGATTGAACTGAAGATTGAACTGCAGATTGAACTGCAGATTGAACTGCAGATTGAACTGCAGATTGAACTGCAGATTGAACTGCAGATTGAACTGCAGATTGAACTGCAGATTGAACTGCAGATTGAACTGCAGATTGAACTGCAGATTGAACTGCAGATTGAACTGCAGATTGAACTGCAGCTTGATCTGCAGATTGAACTGCAGATTGAACTGCAGATTGAACTGCAGATTGAACTGCAGATTGAACTGCAGATTGAACTGCAGATTGAACTGCAGATTGAACTGCAGATTGAACTGCAGATTGAACTGCAGATTGAACTGCAGATTGAACTGCAGATTGAACTGCAGATTGAACTGCAGATTGAACTGCAGATTGAACTGCAGATTGAACCTGCAGATTGAACTGCAGATTGAACTGCAGATTGAACTGCAGATTGAACTGAAGATTGAACTGAAGATTGAACTGAAGATTGAACTGCAGTTCAATCTGCAGTTCAATCTGCAGTTCAATCTGCCGTTCAATCTGCAGTTCAATCTGCAGTTCAATCTGCAGTTCGATCTGCAGTTCGATCTGCAGTTAGATCTGCAGTTCGATCTGCAGTTCGATCTGCAGTTCGATCTGCAGTTAAATCGGCAGTTCAATCTTCAGTTCAATCTTCAGTTCAATCTGCAGTTCAATCTTCAGTTCAATCTGCAGTTCAATCTGCAGTTCAATCGTCAGTTCAATCGTCAGTTCAATCTGCAGTTCAATCTGCAGTTCAATCATCAGTTCAATCTTCAGTTCAATCTGCAGTTCAATCTTCAGTTCAATCTGCAGTTCAATCTTCAGTTCAATCTGCAGTTCAATCTGCATTTCAATCTGCAGTTCAATCTTCAGTTCAATCTGCATTTCAATCTGCAGTTCAATCTTCAGTTCAATCTGCAGTTCAATCTTCAGTTCAATCTTCAGTTCAATCTGCAGTTCAATCTTCAGTTCAATCTTCAGTTCAATCTGCAGTTCAATCTGCAGTTCAATCTGCAGTTCAATCTGCAGTTCAATCTGCAGTTCAATCTGCAGTTCAATCTGCAGTTCAATCTGCAGTTCAATCTGCAGTTCAATCTGCAGTTCAATCTGCAGTTCAATCTGCAGTTCAATCTGCAGTTCAATCTGCAGTTCAATCTGCAGTTCAATCTGCAGTTCAATCTGCAGTTCAATCTGCAGTTCAATCTGCAGTTCAATCTGCAGTTCAATCTGCAGTTCAATCTGCAGTTCAATCCGCAGTTCAATCCGCAGTTCAATCTGCAGTTCCATCTGCAGTTCAATCTGCAGTTCAATCTGCAGTTCAATCTGCAGTTAAATCTGCAGTTAAATCTGCAGTTCAATCTGCAGTTCAATCTGCAGTTCAATCTGCAGTTCAATCTGCAGTTCAATCTGCAGTTCAATCTGCAGTTCAATCTGCAGTTCAATCTGCAGTTCAATCTGCAGTTCAATCTGCAGTTCAATCTGCAGTTCAATCTGCAGTTCAATCTGCAGTTCAATCTGCAGTTCAATCTGCAGTTCAATCTGCAGTTCAATCTGCAGTTCAATCTGCAGTTCAATCTGCAGTTCAATCTGCAGTTCCATCTGCAGTTCAATCTGCAGTTCCATCTGCAGTTCAATCTGCAGTTCAATCTGCATTTCAATCTGCAGTTCAATCTGCAGTTCAATCTGAATTTCAATCTGCAGTTCAATCTGCAGTTCAATCTGCAGTTCAATCTGCAGTTCAATCTGCAGTTCAATCTGCAGTTCAATCTGCAGTTCAATCTGCAGTTCAATCTGCAGTTCAATCTGCAGATTCAATCTGCAGTTCAATCTGCAGTTCAATCTGCAGTTCAATCTGCAGTTCAATCTGCAGTTCAATCTGCAGTTCAATCTGCAGATTGAACTGCAGATCTGCAGATTGAATCTGCAGATTGAATCTGCAGATTGAATCTGCAGATTGAATCTGCAGATTGAATCTGCAGTTTGATCTGCAGATTGAACTGCAGATTTAACTGCAGATTGAAATGCAGATTGAACTGCAGATTGAACTGCAGATTGAACTGCAGATTGAACTGCAGATTGAACTGCAGATTGAACTGCAGATTGAACTGCAGATTGAACTGCAGATTGAACTGCAGATTGAACTGCAGATTGAACTGCAGATTGAACTGCAGATTGAACTGCAGATTGAACTGCAGATTGTGGTGGGCGCAGATTGAACTGCAGATTGAACTGCAGATTGAACTGCAGATTGAACTGCAGATTGAACTGCAGATTGAACTGCAGATTGAACTGCAGATTGAACTGCAGATTGAACTGCAGATTGAACTGCAGATTGAACTGAAGATTGAACTGCAGATTGAACTGCAGATTGAACTGAAGATTGAACTGCAGATTGAACTGAAGATTGAACTGCAGATTGAACTGCAGATTGAACTGAAGATTGAACTGAAGATTGAACTGCAGATTGAACTGCAGATAGAACAGCAGATTGAAATGACTGAAGATTGAACTGCAGATTGAACTGCAGATTGAACTGCAGATTGAACTGAAGATTGAACTGCAGATTGAACTGCAGATTGAACTGCAGATTGAACTGCAGATTGAACTGCAGATTGAACTGCAGATTGAACTGCAGATTGAACTGCAGATTGAACTGCAGATTGAACTGCAGATTGAACTGCAGATTGAACTGCAGATTGAACTGCAGATTGAACTGCAGATTGAACTGCAGATTGAACTGCAGATTGAACTGCAGATTGAACTGCAGATTGAACTGCAGATTGAACTGCAGATTGAACTTCAATCTTTAATCTGCAGTTCAATCTGCAGTTCAATCTTCAGTTCAATCTGCAGTTCAATCTGCAGTTCAATCTGCAGTTCAATCTTCAGTTCAATCTTCAGTTCAATCTGCAGTTCAATCTGCAGTTCAATCTGCAGTTCAATCTGCAGTTCAATCTGCAGTTCAATCTGCAGTTCAATCTGCAGTTCAATCTGCAGTTCAATCTGCAGTTCAATCTGCAGTTCAATCTGCAGTTCAATCTGCAGTTCAATCTGCAGTTCAATCTGCAGTTCAATCTGCAGTTCAATCTGCAGTTCAATCTGCAGTTCAATCTGCAGTTCAATCTGCAGTTCCATCTGCAGTTCAATCTGCAGTTCAATCTGCAGTTCAATCTGCAGTTAAATCTGCAGTTAAATCTGCAGTTCAATCTGCAGTTCAATCTGCAGTTCAATCTGCAGTTCAATCTGCAGTTCAATCTGCAGTTCAATCTGCAGTTCAATCTGCAGTTCAATCTGCAGTTCAATCTGCAGTTCAATCTGCAGTTCAATCTGCAGTTCAATCTGCAGTTCAATCTGCAGTTCAATCTGCAGTTCAATCTGCAGTTCAATCTGCAGTTCAATCTGCAGTTCAATCTGCAGTTCAATCTGCAGTTCAATCTGCAGTTCAATCTGCAGTTCAATCTGCAGTTCAATCTGCAGTTCAATCTGCAGTTCAATCTGCAGTTCAATCTGCAGTTCAATCTGCAGTTCAATCTGCAGTTCAATCTTCAGTTCAATCTGCAGTTCAATCTGCAGTTCAATCTGCAGTTCAATCTCCAGTTCAATCTCCAGGTCAATCTCCAGTTCAATCTCCAGTTCAATCTTCAGTTCAATCTTCAGTTCAATCCGCAGTTCAATCCGCAGTTCAATCCGCATTTCAATCCGCAGTTCAATCCGCAGTTCAATCTGCAGTTCAATCTGCAGTTCAATCTGCAGTTCAATCTGCAGTTCAATCTGCAGTTCAATCTGCAGTTCAATCTGCAGTTCAATCTGCAGTTCAATCTGCATTTCAATCTGCAGTTCAATCTTCAGTTCAATCTGCATTTCAATCTGCAGTTCAATCTGCAGTTCAATCTGCATTTCAATCTGCAGTTCAATCTGCAGTTCAATCTGCAGTTCAATCTGCAGTTCAATCTGCAGTTCAATCTGCAGTTCAATCTGCAGTTCAATCTGCAGTTCAATCTGCAGTTCAATCTGCAGTTCAATCTGCAGTTCAATCTGCAGTTCAATCTGCAGTTCAATCTGCAGTTCACTCTGCAGTTCAATCTGCAGTTCAATCTGCAGTTCAATCTGCAGTTCAATCTGCAGTTCAATCTGCAGTTCAATCTGCAGTTCAATCTGCAGTTCAATCTGCAGATCAATCTGCAGATTCAATCTGCAGATTCAATCTGCAGTTCAATCTGCAGTTCAATCTGCAGTTCAATCTGCAGATTCAATCTGCAGTTCACTCTGCAGTTCAATCTGCAGTTCAATCTGCAGTTCAATCTGCAGTTCAATCTGCAGTTCAATCTGCAGTTCAATCTGCAGTTCAATCTGCAGTTCAATCTGCAGTTCAATCTGCAGTTCAATCTGCAGTTCAATCTGCAGTTCAATCTGCAGTTCAATCTGCAGTTCAATCTGCAGTTCAATCTGCAGTTCAATCTGCAGTTCAATCTGCAGTTCAATCTGCAGTTCAATCTGCAGTTCAATCTGCAGTTCAATCTGCAGTTCAATCTGCAGTTCAATCTGCTGTTCAATCTGCAGTTCAATCTTCAGTTCAATCTGCAGTTCAATCTGCAGTTCAATCTGCAGTTCAATCTGCAGTTCAAACTGTGAACTGAAGATTGAACTGCAGATTGAACTGAAGATTGAACTGCAGATTGAAATGCAGATTGAACTGAAGATTGAACTGCAGATTGAAATGCAGATTGAACTGCAGATTGAACTGCAGATTGAACTGCAGATTGAACTGCAGATTGAACTGCAGATTGAACTGCAGATTGAACTGCAGATTGAACTGCAGATTGAACTGCAGATTGAACTGCAGATTGAACTGAAGATTGAACTGAGATTGAACTGCAGATTGAACTGAGATTGAACTGCAGATTGAACTGAATTGAACCGAAGATTGAACTGCAGATTGAACTGAAGATTGAACTGCAGATTGAACTGCAGATTGAACCTGCAGATTGAACTGCAGATTGAACTGCAGATTGAACTGCAGATTGAACTGCAGATTGAACTGCAGATTGAACTGCAGATTGAACTGCGCATTGGAACCTGCAGATTGAACTGCAGATTGAACTGCAGATTGAACTGCAGATTGAACTGCAGACTGAACTGCAGATTGAACTGCAGATTGAACTGCAGATTGAACTGCAGATTGAACTGCAGATTGAACTGCAGATTGAACTGCAGATTGAACTGCAGATTGAACTGCAGATTGAACTGCAGATTGAACTGCAGATTGAACTGCAGATTGAACTGCAGATTGAACTGCAGATTGAACTGCAGATTGAACTGCAGATTGAACTGCAGATTGAACTGCAGATTGAACTGCAGTTCAATCTGCAGTTCAATCTGCAGTTCAATCTGCAGTTCAATCTGCAGTTCAATCTGCAGTTCAATCTGCAGTTCAATCTGCAGTTCAATCTGCAGTTCAATCTGCAGTTCAATCTGCAGTTCAATCTGCAGTTCAATCTTCAGTTCAATCTTCAGTTCAATCTGCAGTTCAATCTTCAGTTCAATCTGCAGTTCAATCTGCAGTTCAATCGTCAGTTCAATCGTCAGTTCAATCTGCAGTTCAATCTGCAGTTCAATCTGCAGTTCAATCTGCAGTTCAATCTGCAGTTCAATCTTCAGTTCAATCTGCAGTTCAATCTGCAGTTCAATCTGCAGTTCAATCTGCATTTCAATCTGCAGTTCAATCTGCAGTTCAATCTGCATTTCAATCTGCAGTTCAATCTTCAGTTCAATCTGCAGTTCAATCTGCAGTTCAATCTTCAGTTCAATCTGCAGTTCAATCTTCAGTTCAATCTTCAGTTCAATCTGCAGTTCAATCTGCAGTTCAATCTGCAGTTCAATCTGCAGTTCAATCTGCAGTTCAATCTGCAGTTCAATCTGCAGTTCAATCTGCAGTTCAATCTGCAGTTCAATCTGCAGTTCAATCTGCAGTTCAATCTGCAGTTCAATCTGCAGATCAATCTGCAGATCAATCTGCAGTTCAATCTGCAGTTCAATCTGCAGTTCAATCTGCAGTTCAATCTGCAGTTCAATCTGCAGTTCAATCTGCAGTTCAATCTGCAGTTCAATCTGCAGTTCAATCTGCAGTTCCATCTGCAGTTCAATCTGCAGTTCAATCTGCAGTTCAATCTGCAGTTAAATCTGCAGTTAAATCTGCAGTTCAATCTGCAGTTCAATCTGCAGTTCAATCTGCAGTTCAATCTGCAGTTCAATCTGCAGTTCAATCTGCAGTTCAATCTGCAGTTCAATCTGCAGTTCAATCTGCAGTTCAATCTGCAGTTCAATCTGCAGTTCAATCTGCAGTTCAATCTGCAGTTCAATCTGCAGTTCAATCTGCAGTTCAATCTGCAGTTCAATCTGCAGTTCAATCTGCAGTTCAATCTGCAGTTCAATCTGCAGTTCAATCTGCAGTTCAATCTGCAGTTCAATCTCCAGTTCAATCTTCAGTTCAATCTGCAGTTCAATCTCCAGTTCAATCTGCAGTTCAATCTCCAGTTCAATCTCCAGGTCAATCTCCAGTTCAATCTCCAGTTCAATCTTCAGTACAATCTTCAGTTCAATCCGCAGTTCAATCCGCAGTTCAATCCGCATTTCAATCCGCAGTTCAATCCGCAGTTCAATCTGCAGTTCAATCTGCAGTTCAATCTGCAGTTCAATCTGCAGTTCAATCTGCAGTTCAATCTGCATTTCAATCTGCAGTTCAATCTTCAGTTCAATCTGCATTTCAATCTGCAGTTCAATCTTCAGTTCAATCTGCATTTCAATCTGCAGTTCAATCTTCAGTTCAATCTGCAGTTCAATCTTCAGTTCAATCTTCAGTTCAATCTGCAGTTCAATCTGCAGTTCAATCTGCAGTTCAATCTGCAGTTCAATCTGCAGTTCAATCTGCAGTTCAATCTGCAGTTCAATCTGCAGTTCAATCTGCAGTTCAATCTGCAGTTCAATCTGCAGTTCAATCTGCAGTTCAATCTGCAGTTCAATCTGCAGTTCAATCTGCAGTTCAATCTGCAGTTCAATCTGCAGTTCAATCTGCAGTTCAATCTGCAGTTCAATCTGCAGTTCAATCTGCATTTCAATCTGCAGTTCAATCTGCAGTTCAATCTGCAGTTCAATCTGCAGTTCAATCTGCAGTTCAATCTGCAGTTCAATCTGCAGTTCAATCTGCAGTTCAATCTGCAGTTCAATCTGCAGTTCAATCTGCAGTTCAATCTGCAGTTCAATCTGCAGTTCAATCTCAGTTCAATCTGCAGTTCAATCTGCAGTTCACAGTTTGAACTGCAGATTGAACTGCAGATTGAACTGCAGATTGAACTGCAGATTGAACTGCAGATTGAATCTGCAGATTGAATCTGCAGATTGAATCTGCAGATTGAATCTGCAGATTGAATCTGCAGATTCAATCTGCAGATTGAATCTGCAGATTGAATCTGCAGATTGAATCTGCAGATTCAATCTGCAGATTGAATCTGCAGATTGAACTGCAGATTGAACTGCAGATTGAACTGCAGATTGAACTGCCAGATTGAATCTGCAGATTGAACTGCAGATTGAACTGCAGATTGAACCGCAGATTGAACTGCAGATTGAACTGCAGATTGAACTGCAGATTGAACTGCAGATTGAACTGCAGATTGAACTGCAGATTGAACTGCAGATTGAACTGCAGATTGAACTGCAGATTGAACTGCAGATTGAACTGCAGATTGAACTGCAGATTGAACTGCAGATTGAACTGCAGATTGAACTGCAGATTGAACTGCAGATTGAACTGAAGATTGAACTGCAGATTGAACTGAAGATTGAACTGAAGATTGAACTGCAGATTGAACTGAAAATTGAACTGCAGATTGAAATGCAGATTGAACTGAAGATTGAACTGCAGATTGAAATGCAGATTGAACTGCAGATTGAACTGCAGATTGAAACTGCAGATTGAACTGCAGATTGAACTGCAGATTGAACTGCAGATTCAATCTGCAGATTGAATCTGCAGATTGAATCTGCAGATTGAATCTGCAGATTGAATCTGCAGTTCAATCTGCAGATTGAATCTGCAGATTGAATCTGCAGATTGAATCTGCAGATTGAATCTGCAGATTGAATCTGCAGTTGAATCTGCAGATTCAATCTGCAGATTGAATCTGCAGATTGAATCTGCAGATTCAATCTGCAGATTGAATCTGCAGATTGAATCTGCAGATTCAATCTGCAGATTGAATCTGCAGATTGAATCTGCAGATTGAATCTGCAGATTGAATCTGCAGATTGAATCTGCAGATTGAATCTGCAGATTCAATCTGCAGATTGAATCTGCAGATTGAATCTTGATTGAACTGCAGATTGAATCTGCAGATTGAATCTGCAGATCGAACCGCAGATTGAACTGCAGATTGAACTGCAGATTGAACTGCAGATTGAATCTGCAGATTGAATCTGCAGATTGAATCTGCAGATTGAATCTGCAGATTGAATCTGCAGATTGAATCTGCAGATTGAATCTGCAGATTGAATCTGCAGATTGAATCTGCAGATTGAATCTGCACATTGAACTGCAGATTGAACTGCAGATTGAACTGCAGATTGAATCTGAATATTGAACTGAAGATTGAACTGCAGATTGAACTGCAGATTGAACTGCAGATTGAACTGAAGATTGAATCTGCAGATTGAATCTGCAGATTAAAGATTGAAGTTCAATCTGCAGTTCAATCTGCAGTTCAATCTGCAGTTCAATCTGCAGTTCAATCTGCAGTTCAATCTGCAGTTCAATCTGCAGTTCAATCTGCATTTCAATCTGCAGTTCAATCTTCAGTTCAATCTGCATTTCAATCTGCAGTTCAATCTTCAGTTCAATCTGCAGTTCAATCTTCAGTTCAATCTTCAGTTCAATCTGCAGTTCAATCTTCAGTTCAATCTTCAGTTCAATCTGCAGTTCAATCTGCAGTTCAATCTGCAGTTCAATCTGCAGTTCAATCTGCAGTTCAATCTGCAGTTCAATCTGCAGTTCAATCTGCAGTTCAATCTGCAGTTCAATCTGCAGTTCAATCTGCAGTTCAATCTGCAGTTCAATCTGCAGTTCAATCTGCAGTTCAATCTGCAGTTCAATCTGCAGTTCAATCTGCAGTTCAATCTGCAGTTCAATCTGCAGTTCAATCTGCAGTTCAATCTGCAGTTCAATCTGCAGTTCAATCTGCAGTTCAATCTGCAGTTCAATCTGCAGTTCAATCTGCAGTTCAATCTGCAGTTCAATCTGCAGATTGAACTGCAGATTGAACTGCAGATTGAACTGCAGATTGAACTGCAGATTGAACTGCAGATTGAACTGCAGATTGAAATGCAGATTGAACTGCAGATTGAACTGCAGATTGAACTGCAGATTGAACTGCAGATTGAACTGCAGATTGAACTGCAGATTGAACTGCAGATTGAACTGCAGATTGAACTGCAGATTGAACTGCAGATTGAACTGCAGATTGAACTGCAGATTGAACTGCAGATTGAACTGCAGATTGAACTGCAGATTGAACTGCAGATTGAACTGCAGATTGAACTGCAGATTGAACTGCAGATTGAACTGCAGATTGAACTGCAGATTGAACTGCAGATTGAACTGCAGATTGAACTGCAGATTGAACTGCAGATTGAACTGAAGATTGAACTGAAGATTGAACTGCAGATTGAACTGAAGATTGAACTGAAGATTGAACTGCAGATTGAACTGAAGATTGAACTGCAGATTGAAATGCAGATTGAACTGAAGATTGAACTGCAGATTGAAATGCAGATTGAACTGCAGATTGAACTGCAGATTGAACTGCAGATTGAACTGCAGATTGAACTGCAGATTGAACTGCAGATTGAACTGCAGATTGAACTGCAGATTGAACTGCAGATTGAACTGCAGATTGAACTGCAGATTGAACTGCAGATTGAACTGCAGATTGAACTGCAGATTGAACTGCAGATTGAACTGCAGATTGAACTGCAGATTGAACTGCAGATTGAACTGCAGATTGAACTGCAGATTGAACTGCAGATTGAACTGCAGATTGAACTGCAGATTGAACTGCAGATTGAACTTCAATCTTCAATCTGCAGTTCAATCTGCAGTTCAATCTGCAGTTCAATCTTCAGTTCAATCTTCAGTTCAATCTTCAGTTCAATCTTCAGTTCAATCTTCAGTTCAATCGTCAGTTCAATCTTCAGTTCAATCTTCAGTTCAATCTTCAGTTCAATCTTCAGTTCAATCTGCTGTTCAATCTTCAGTTCAATCTGCTGTTCAATCTGCAGTTCAATCTGCCGTTCAATCTGCAGTTCAATCTGCAGTTCAATCTGCAGTTCAATCTGCAGTTCAATCTGCAGTTCAATCTGCATTTAAATCTGCAGTTCAATCTTCAGTTCAATCTGCATTTCAATCTGCTGTTCAATCTTCAGTTCAATCTGCAGTTCAATCTTCAGTTCAATCTTCAGTTCAATCTGCAGTTCAATCTTCAGTTCAATCTTCAGTTCAATCTGCAGTTCAATCTGCAGTTCAATCTGCAGGTCAATCTGCAGTTCAATCTGCAGTTCAATCTGCAGTTCAATCTGCAGTTCAATCTGCAGTTCAATCTGCAGTTCAATCTGCAGTTCAATCTGCAGTTCAATCTGCAGTTCAATCTGCAGTTCAATCTGCAGTTCAATCTGCAGTTCAATCTGCAGTTCAATCTGCAGTTCAATCTGCAGTTCAATCTGCAGTTCAATCTGCAGTTCAATCTGCAGTTCAATCTGCAGTTCAATCTGCAGCTCAATCTGCAGTTCAATCTGCAGTTCAATCTGCAGTTCAATCTGCAGTTCAATCTGCAGTTCAATCTGCAGTTCAATCTGCAGTTCAATCTGCAGTTCAATCTGCAGTTCAATCTGCAGTTCAATCTGCAGTTCAATCTGCAGTTCAATCTGCAGTTCAATCTGCAGTTCAATCTGCAGTTCAATCTGCAGTTCAATCTGCAGTTCAATCTGCAGTTCAATCTGCAGTTCAATCTGCAGTTCAATCTGCAGTTCAATCTGCAGTTCAGTCTGCAGTTCAGTCTGCAGTTCAGTCTGCAGTTCAATCTGCAGTTCAATCTGCAGTTCAATCTGCAGTTCAATCTGCAGTTCAATCTGCAGTTCAATCTGCAGTTCAATCTGCAGTTCAATCTGCAGTTCAATCTGCAGTTCAATCTGCAGTTCAATCTGCAGTTCAATCTGCAGTTCAATCTGCAGTTCAATCTGCAGTTCAATCTGCAGTTCAATCTGCAGTTCAATCTGCTGTTCAATCTTCAGTTCAATCTTCAGTTCAATCTGCAGTTCAATCTTCAGTTCAATCTTCAGTTCAATCTGCAGTTCAATCTTCAGTTCAATCTTCAGTTCAATCTGCAGTTCAATCTGCAGTTCAATCTGCAGGTCAATCTGCAGTTCAATCTGCAGTTCAATCTGCAGTTCAATCTGCAGTTCAATCTGCAGTTCAATCTGCAGTTCAATCTGCAGTTCAATCTGCAGTTCAATCTGCAGTTCAATCTGCAGTTCAATCTGCAGTTCAATCTGCAGTTCAATCTGCAGTTCAATCTGCAGTTCAATCTGCAGTTCAATCTGCAGTTCAATCTGCAGTTCAATCTGCAGCTCAATCTGCAGCTCAATCTGCAGCTCAATCTGCAGTTCAATCTGCAGTTCAATCTGCAGTTCAATCTGCAGTTCAATCTGCAGTTCAATCTGCAGTTCAATCTGCAGTTCAATCTGCAGTTCAATCTGCAGTTCAATCTGCAGTTCAATCTGCAGTTCAATCTGCAGTTCAATCTGCAGTTCAATCTGCAGTTCAATCTGCAGTTCAATCTGCAGTTCAATCTGCAGTTCAATCTGCAGTTCAATCTGCAGCTCAATCTGCAGCTCAATCTGCAGTTCAATCTGCAGTTCAATCTGCAGTTCAATCTGCAGTTCAATCTGCAGTTCAATCTGCAGTTCAATCTGCAGTTCAATCTGCAGTTCAATCTGCAGTTCAATCTGCAGTTCAATCTGCAGTTCAATCTGCAGTTCAATCTGCAGTTCAATCTGCAGTTCAATCTGCAGTTCAATCTGCAGTTCAATCTGCAGTTCAATCTGCAGTTCAATCTGCAGTTCAATCTGCAGTTCAATCTGCAGTTCAATCTGCTGTTCAATCTGCAGTTCAATCTGCAGTTCAGTCTGCAGTTCAGTCTGCAGTTCAGTCTGCAGTTCAATCTGCAGTTCAATCTGCAGTTCAATCTGCAGTTCAATCTGCAGTTCAATCTGCAGTTCAATCTGCAGTTCAATCTGCAGTTCAATCTGCAGTTCAATCTGCAGTTCAATCTGCAGTTCAATCTGCAGTTCAATCTGCAGTTCAATCTGCAGTTCAATCTGCAGTTCAATCTGCAGTTCAATCTGCAGTTCAATCTGCTGTTCAATCTTCAGTTCAATCTTCAGTTCAATCTCCAGTTCAATCTGCAGTTCAATCTGCAGTTCAATCTGCAGTTCAAACTGTGAACTGAAGATTGAACTGCAGATTGAACTGAAGATTGAACTGCAGATTGAAATGCAGATTGAACTGAAGATTGAACTGCAGATTGAAATGCAGATTGAACTGCAGATTGAACTGCAGATTGAACTGCAGATTGAACTGCAGATTGAACTGCAGATTGAACTGCAGATTGAACTGCAGATTGAACTGCAGATTGAACTGCAGATTGAACTGCAGATTGAACTGCAGATTGAACTGCAGATTGAACTGCAGATTGAACTGCAGATTGAACTGAAGATTGAACTGCAGATTGAACTGAAGATTTGAACTGCAGATTGAACTGCAGATTGAACTGCAGATTGAACTGCAGATTGAACTGAAGATTGAACTGCAGATTGAACTGCAGATTGAACTGCAGATTGAACTGCAGATTGAACTGCAGATTGAACTGCAGATTGAACTGCAGATTGAACTGCAGATTGAACTGCAGATGAACTGCAGATTGAATGCAGATTGAACTGCAGATTGAACTGCAGATTGAACTGCAGATTGAACTGCAGATTGAACTGCAGATTGAATACTGCAGATTGAACTGCAGATTGAACTGCAGATTGAACTGCAGATTGAACTGCAGATTGAACTGCAGATTGAACTGAAGATTGAACTGAAGATTGAACTGAAGATTGAACTGAAGATTGAACTGCAGTTCAATCTGCAGTTCAATCTGCAGTTCAATCTGCCGTTCAATCTGCAGTTCAATCTGCAGTTCAATCTGCAGTTCGATCTGCAGTTCGATCTGCAGTTAGATCTGCAGTTCGATCTGCAGTTCGATCTGCAGTTCGATCTGCAGTTAAATCGGCAGTTCAATCTTCAGTTCAATCTTCAGTTCAATCTGCAGTTCAATCTTCAGTTCAATCTGCAGTTCAATCTGCAGTTCAATCGTCAGTTCAATCGTCAGTTCAATCTGCAGTTCAATCTGCAGTTCAATCATCAGTTCAATCTTCAGTTCAATCTGCAGTTAAATCTTCAGTTCAATCTGCAGTTCAATCTTCAGTTCAATCTGCAGTTCAATCTGCATTTCAATCTGCAGTTCAATCTTCAGTTCAATCTGCATTTCAATCTGCAGTTCAATCTTCAGTTCAATCTGCAGTTCAATCTTCAGTTCAATCTTCAGTTCAATCTGCAGTTCAATCTTCAGTTCAATCTTCAGTTCAATCTGCAGTTCAATCTGCAGTTCAATCTGCAGTTCAATCTGCAGTTCAATCTGCAGTTCAATCTGCAGTTCAATCTGCAGTTCAATCTGCAGTTCAATCTGCAGTTCAATCTGCAGTTCAATCTGCAGTTCAATCTGCAGTTCAATCTGCAGTTCAATCTGCAGTTCAATCTGCAGTTCAATCTGCAGTTCAATCTGCAGTTCAATCTGCAGTTCAATCTGCAGTTCAATCTGCAGTTCAATCTGCAGTTCAATCTGCAGTTCCATCTGCAGTTCAATCTGCAGTTCAATCTGCAGTTCAATCTGCAGTTAAATCTGCAGTTAAATCTGCAGTTCAATCTGCAGTTCAATCTGCAGTTCAATCTGCAGTTCAATCTGCAGTTCAATCTGCAGTTCAATCTGCAGTTCAATCTGCAGTTCAATCTGCAGTTCAATCTGCAGTTCAATCTGCAGTTCAATCTGCAGTTCAATCTGCAGTTCAATCTGCAGTTCAATCTGCAGTTCAATCTGCAGTTCAATCTGCAGTTCAATCTGCAGTTCAATCTGCAGTTCAATCTGCAGTTCAATCTGCAGTTCAATCTGCAGTTCAATCTGCAGTTCAATCTGCAGTTCAATCTGCAGTTCAATCTGCAGTTCAATCTGCTGTTCAATCTGCAGTTCAATCTGCAGTTCAGTCTGCAGTTCAGTCTGCAGTTCAATCTGCAGTTCAATCTGCAGTTCAATCTGCAGTTCAATCTGCAGTTCAATCTGCAGTTCAATCTGCAGTTCAATCTGCAGTTCAATCTGCAGTTCAATCTGCAGTTCAATCTGCAGTTCAATCTGCAGTTCAATCTGCAGTTCAATCTGCAGTTCAATCTGCAGTTCAATCTGCAGTTCAATCTGCAGTTCAATCTGCTGTTCAATCTTCAGTTCAATCTTCAGTTCAATCTCCAGTTCAATCTGCAGTTCAATCTGCAGTTCAATCTGCAGTTCAAACTGTGAACTGAAGATTGAACTGCAGATTGAACTGAAGATTGAACTGCAGATTGAAATGCAGATTGAACTGCAGATTGAAATGCAGATTGAACTGCAGATTGAACTGCAGATTGAACTGCAGATTGAACTGCAGATTGAACTGCAGATTGAACTGCAGATTGAACTGCAGATTGAACTGCAGATTGAACTGCAGATTGAACTGCAGATTGAACTGCAAGAAGATTGAACTGAAGATTGAACTGAAGATTGAACTGAAGATTGAACTGCAGATTGAACTGAAGATTGAACTGCAGATTGAACTGAAGATTGAACTGCAGATTGAACTGCAGATTGAACTGAAGATTGAACTGCAGATTGAACTGCAGATTGAACTGCAGATTGAACTGCAGATTGAACTGCAGATTGAACTGCAGATTGAACTGCAGATTGAACTGCAGATTGAACTGCAGATTGAACTGCAGATTGAACTGCAGATTGAACTGCAGATTGAACTGCAGATTGAACTGCAGATTGAACTGCAGATTGAACTGCAGATTGAACTGCAGATTGAACTGCAGATTGAACTGCAGATTGAACTGCAGATTGAACTGCAGATTGAACTGCAGATTGAACTGCAGATTGAACTGCAGATTGAACTGCAGATTGAACTGAAGATTGAACTGAAGATTGAACTGAAGATTGAACTGAAGATTGAACTGCAGTTCAATCTGCAGTTCAATCTGCAGTTCAATCTGCCGTTCAATCTGCAGTTCAATCTGCAGTTCAATCTGCAGTTCGATCTGCAGTTCGATCTGCAGTTAGATCTGCAGTTCGATCTGCAGTTCGATCTGCAGTTCGATCTGCAGTTAAATCGGCAGTTCAATCTTCAGTTCAATCTTCAGTTCAATCTGCAGTTCAATCTTCAGTTCAATCTGCAGTTCAATCTGCAGTTCAATCGTCAGTTCAATCGTCAGTTCAATCTGCAGTTCAATCTGCAGTTCAATCATCAGTTCAATCTTCAGTTCAATCTGCAGTTAAATCTTCAGTTCAATCTGCAGTTCAATCTTCAGTTCAATCTGCAGTTCAATCTGCATTTCAATCTGCAGTTCAATCTTCAGTTCAATCTGCATTTCAATCTGCAGTTCAATCTTCAGTTCAATCTGCAGTTCAATCTTCAGTTCAATCTTCAGTTCAATCTGCAGTTCAATCTTCAGTTCAATCTTCAGTTCAATCTGCAGTTCAATCTGCAGTTCAATCTGCAGTTCAATCTGCAGTTCAATCTGCAGTTCAATCTGCAGTTCAATCTGCAGTTCAATCTGCAGTTCAATCTGCAGTTCAATCTGCAGTTCAATCTGCAGTTCAATCTGCAGTTCAATCTGCAGTTCAATCTGCAGTTCAATCTGCAGTTCAATCTGCAGTTCAATCTGCAGTTCAATCTGCAGTTCAATCTGCAGTTCAATCTGCAGTTCAATCTGCAGTTCAATCTGCAGTTCCATCTGCAGTTCAATCTGCAGTTCAATCTGCAGTTCAATCTGCAGTTAAATCTGCAGTTAAATCTGCAGTTCAATCTGCAGTTCAATCTGCAGTTCAATCTGCAGTTCAATCTGCAGTTCAATCTGCAGTTCAATCTGCAGTTCAATCTGCAGTTCAATCTGCAGTTCAATCTGCAGTTCAATCTGCAGTTCAATCTGCAGTTCAATCTGCAGTTCAATCTGCAGTTCAATCTGCAGTTCAATCTGCAGTTCAATCTGCAGTTCAATCTGCAGTTCAATCTGCAGTTCAATCTGCAGTTCAATCTGCAGTTCAATCTGCAGTTCAATCTGCAGTTCAATCTGCAGTTCAATCTGCAGTTCAATCTCCAGTTCAATCTTCAGTTCAATCTGCAGTTCAATCTCCAGTTCAATCTGCAGTTCAATCTCCAGTTCAATCTCCAGGTCAATCTCCAGTTCAATCTCCAGTTCAATCTTCAGTACAATCTTCAGTTCAATCCGCAGTTCAATCCGCAGTTCAATCCGCATTTCAATCCGCAGTTCAATCCGCAGTTCAATCTGCAGTTCAATCTGCAGTTCAATCTGCAGTTCAATCTGCAGTTCAATCTGCAGTTCAATCTGCATTTCAATCTGCAGTTCAATCTTCAGTTCAATCTGCATTTCAATCTGCAGTTCAATCTTCAGTTCAATCTGCATTTCAATCTGCAGTTCAATCTTCAGTTCAATCTGCAGTTCAATCTTCAGTTCAATCTTCAGTTCAATCTGCAGTTCAATCTTCAGTTCAATCTGCAGTTCAATCTGCAGTTCAATCTGCAGTTCAATCTGCAGTTCAATCTGCAGTTCAATCTGCAGTTCAATCTGCAGTTCAATCTGCAGTTCAATCTGCAGTTCAATCTGCAGTTCAATCTGCAGTTCAATCTGCAGTTCAATCTGCAGTTCAATCTGCAGTTCAATCTGCAGTTCAATCTGCATTTCAATCTGCAGTTCAATCTGCAGTTCAATCTGCATTTCAATCTGCAGTTCAATCTGCAGTTCAATCTGCAGTTCAATCTGCAGTTCAATCTGCAGTTCAATCTGCAGTTCAATCTGCAGTTCAATCTGCAGTTCAATCTGCAGTTCAATCTGCAGTTCAATCTGCAGTTCAATCTGCAGTTCAATCTCAGTTCAATCTGCAGTTCAATCTGCAGTTCACAGTTTGAACTGCAGATTGAACTGCAGATTGAACTGCAGATTGAACTGCAGATTGAACTGCAGATTGAACTGCAGATTGAACTGCAGATTGAACTGCAGATTGAACTGCAGATTGAACTGCAGATTGAACTGCAGATTGAACTGCAGATGGAACTGCAGATTGAACTGCAGATGGAACTGCAGATTGAACTGCAGATTGAACTGCAGATTGAACTGCAGATTGAACTGCAGATTGAACTGCAGATTGAACCGCATTGTGAACTGCAGATTGAACTGCAGATTGAACTGCAGATTGAACTGCAGATTGAACTGCAGATTGAACTGCAGATTGAACTGCAGATTGAACTGCAGATTGAACTGCAGATTGAACTGCAGATTGAACTGCAGATTGAACTGCAGATTGAACTGCAGATTGAACTGCAGATTGAACTGCAGATTGAACTGCAGATTGAACTGCAGATTGAACTGCAGATTGAACTGAAGATTGAACTGAAGATTGAACTGCAGATTGAACTGAAGATTGAACTGCAGATTGAACTGAAGATTGAACTGCAGATTGAAATGCAGATTGAACTGCAGATTGAACTGCAGATTGAACTGCAGATTGAACTGCAGATTGAACTGCAGATTGAACTGCAGATTGAACTGCAGATTGAACTGCAGATTGAACTGCAGATTGAACTGCAGATTGAACTGCAGATTGGACTGCAGATTGAACTGGAACTGCAGATTGAACTGCAGATTGAACTGCAGATTGAACTGCAGATTGAACTGCAGATTGAACTGCAGATTGAACTGCAGATTGAACTGCAGATTGAACTGCAGATTGAACTGCAGATTGAACTGCAGATTGAACTGCAGATTGAACTGCAGATTGAACTGCAGATTGAACTTCAATCTTTAATCTGCAGTTCAATCTGCAGTTCAATCTTCAGTTCAATCTGCAGTTCAATCTGCAGTTCAATCTGCAGTTCAATCTTCAGTTCAATCTTCAGTTCAATCTGCAGTTCAATCTGCAGTTCAATCTGCAGTTCAATCTGCAGTTCAATCTGCAGTTCAATCTGCAGTTCAATCTGCAGTTCAATCTGCAGTTCAATCTGCAGTTCAATCTGCAGTTCAATCTGCAGTTCAATCTGCAGTTCAATCTGCAGTTCAATCTGCAGTTCAATCTGCAGTTCAATCTGCAGTTCAATCTGCAGTTCAATCTGCAGTTCAATCTGCAGTTCAATCTGCAGTTCCATCTGCAGTTCAATCTGCAGTTCAATCTGCAGTTCAATCTGCAGTTAAATCTGCAGTTAAATCTGCAGTTCAATCTGCAGTTCAATCTGCAGTTCAATCTGCAGTTCAATCTGCAGTTCAATCTGCAGTTCAATCTGCAGTTCAATCTGCAGTTCAATCTGCAGTTCAATCTGCAGTTCAATCTGCAGTTCAATCTGCAGTTCAATCTGCAGTTCAATCTGCAGTTCAATCTGCAGTTCAATCTGCAGTTCAATCTGCAGTTCAATCTGCAGTTCAATCTGCAGTTCAATCTGCAGTTCAATCTGCAGTTCAATCTGCAGTTCAATCTGCAGTTCAATCTGCAGTTCAATCTGCAGTTCAATCTGCAGTTCAATCTGCAGTTCAATCTGCAGTTCAATCTGCAGTTCAATCTCCAGTTCAATCTTCAGTTCAATCTGCAGTTCAATCTCCAGTTCAATCTGCAGTTCAATCTCCAGTTCAATCTCCAGGTCAATCTCCAGTTCAATCTCCAGTTCAATCTTCAGTTCAATCTTCAGTTCAATCCGCAGTTCAATCCGCAGTTCAATCCGCATTTCAATCCGCAGTTCAATCCGCAGTTCAATCTGCAGTTCAATCTGCAGTTCAATCTGCAGTTCAATCTGCATTTCAATCTGCAGTTCAATCTTCAGTTCAATCTGCATTTCAATCTGCAGTTCAATCTTCAGTTCAATCTGCATTTCAATCTGCAGTTCAATCTTCAGTTCAATCTGCAGTTCAATCTTCAGTTCAATCTTCAGTTCAATCTGCAGTTCAATCTTCAGTTCAATCTGCAGTTCAATCTTCAGTTCAATCTGCAGTTCAATCTGCAGTTCAATCTGCAGTTCAATCTGCAGTTCAATCTGCAGTTCAATCTGCAGTTCAATCTGCAGTTCAATCTGCAGTTCAATCTGCAGTTCAATCTGCAGTTCAATCTGCAGTTCAATCTGCAGTTCAATCTGCAGTTCAATCTGCAGTTCAATCTGCATTTCAATCTGCAGTTCAATCTGCAGTTCAATCTGCATTTCAATCTGCAGTTCAATCTGCAGTTCAATCTGCAGTTCAATCTGCAGTTCAATCTGCAGTTCAATCTGCAGTTCAATCTGCAGTTCAATCTGCAGTTCAATCTGCAGTTCAATCTGCAGTTCAATCTGCAGTTCAATCTGCAGTTCAATCTGCAGTTCAATCTCAGTTCAATCTGCAGTTCAATCTGCAGTTCAATCTGCAGTTCAATCTGCAGTTCAATCTGCAGCTCAATCTGCAGTTCAATCTGCAGTTCAATCTGCAGTTCAATCTGCAGTTCAATCTGCAGTTCAATCTGCAGTTCAATCTGCAGTTCAATCTGCAGTTCAATCTGCAGTTCAATCTGCAGTTCAATCTGCAGTTCAATCTGCAGTTCAATCTGCAGTTCAATCTGCAGTTCAATCTGCAGTTCAATCTGCAGTTCAATCTGCAGTTCAATCTGCAGTTCAATCTGCAGTTCAATCTGCAGTTCAATCTGCAGTTCAATCTGCTGTTCAATCTGCAGTTCAATCTGCAGTTCAGTCTGCAGTTCAGTCTGCAGTTCAATCTGCAGTTCAATCTGCAGTTCAATCTGCAGTTCAATCTGCAGTTCAATCTGCAGTTCAATCTGCAGTTCAATCTGCAGTTCAATCTGCAGTTCAATCTGCAGTTCAATCTGCAGTTCAATCTGCAGTTCAATCTGCAGTTCAATCTGCAGTTCAATCTGCAGTTCAATCTGCTGTTCAATCTTCAGTTCAATCTTCAGTTCAATCTCCAGTTCAATCTGCAGTTCAATCTGCAGTTCAATCTGCAGTTCAAACTGTGAACTGAAGATTGAACTGCAGATTGAACTGAAGATTGAACTGCAGATTGAAATGCAGATTGAACTGAAGATTGAACTGCAGATTGAAATGCAGATTGAACTGCAGATTGAACTGCAGATTGAACTGCAGATTGAACTGCAGATTGAACTGCAGATTGAACTGCAGATTGAACTGCAGATTGAACTGCAGATTGAACTGCAGATTGAACTGAAGATTGAACTGAAGATTGAACTGCAGATTGAACTGAAGATTGAACTGAAGATTGAACTGCAGATTGAACTGAAGATTGAACTGCAGATTGAACTGAAGATTGAACTGCAGATTGAACTGCAGATTGAACTGCAGATTGAACTGCAGATTGAACTGCAGATTGAACTGCAGATTGAACTGCAGATTGAACTGCAGATTGAACTGCAGATTGAACTGCAGATTGAACTGCAGATTGAACTGCAGATTGAACTGCAGATTGAACTGCAGATTGAACTGCAGATTGAACTGCAGATTGAACTGCAGATTGAACTGCAGATTGAACTGCAGATTGAACTGCAGATTGAACTGCAGATTGAACTGCAGATTGAACTGCAGATTGAACTGCAGATTGAACTGCAGATTGAACTGCAGATTGAACTGAAGATTGAACTGAAGATTGAACTGAAGATTGAACTGAAGATTGAACTGCAGTTCAATCTGCAGTTCAATCTGCAGTTCAATCTGCCGTTCAATCTGCAGTTCAATCTGCAGTTCAATCTGCAGTTCGATCTGCAGTTCGATCTGCAGTTAGATCTGCAGTTCGATCTGCAGTTCGATCTGCAGTTCGATCTGCAGTTAAATCGGCAGTTCAATCTTCAGTTCAATCTTCAGTTCAATCTGCAGTTCAATCTTCAGTTCAATCTGCAGTTCAATCTGCAGTTCAATCGTCAGTTCAATCGTCAGTTCAATCTGCAGTTCAATCTGCAGTTCAATCATCAGTTCAATCTTCAGTTCAATCTGCAGTTCAATCTTCAGTTCAATCTGCAGTTCAATCTTCAGTTCAATCTGCAGTTCAATTTTCAGTTCAATCTGCAGTTCAATCTTCAGTTCAATCTTCAGTTCAATCTGCAGTTCAATCTGCAGTTCAATCTCCAGTTCAATCTTCAGTTCAATCTGCAGTTCAATCCGCAGTTCAATCTCCAGTTCAATCTGCAGTTCAATCTGCAGTTCAATCTCCAGTTCAATCTCCAGGTCAATCTCCAGTTCAATCTCCAGCTCAATCTCCAGTTCAATCTTCAGTGCAATCTTCAGTTCAATCTGCAGTTCAATCCGCAGTTCAATCTCCAGTTCAATCTGCAGTTCAATCTCCAGTTCAATCTCCAGTTCAATCTCCAGGTCAATCTCCAGTTCAATCTCCAGCTCAGTCTCCAGTTCAATCTTCAGTTCAATCTTCAGTTCAATCTTCAGTTCAATCTTCAGTTCAATCTTCAGTTCAATCCGCAGTTCAATCTGCAGTTCAATCTGCAGTTCAATCTGCAGTTCAATCTGCAGTTCAATCTGCAGTTCAATCTGCAGTTCAATCTGCAGTTCAATCTTCAGTTCAGTCTGCAGTTCAATCTGCAGTTCAATCTGCAGTTCAATCTTCAGTTCAATCTGCAGTTCAATCTTCAGTTCAATCTTCAGTTCAATCTGCAGTTCAATCTGCAGTTCAATCTCCAGTTCAATCTTCAGTTCAATCTCCAGTTCAATCTGCAGTTCAATCCGCAGTTCAATCTCCAGTTCAATCTGCAGTTCAATCTCCAGTTCAATCTCCAGTTCAATCTCCAGTTCAATCTCCAGTTCAATCTGCAGTTCAATCTGCAGTTCAATCTGCAGTTCAATCTGCAGTTCAATCTGCAGTTCAATCTGCAGTTCAATCTGCAGTTCAATCTGCAGTTCAATCTGCAGTTCAATCTGCAGTTCAATCTGCAGTTCAATCTGCAGTTCAATCTGCAGTTCAATCTGCAGTTCAAACCTCAGTTCAATCTGCAGTTCAATCTTCAGTTCAGTCTGCAGTTCAATCTGCAGTTCAATCTTTTTTTTTTTTTTTTTTTTTTTTTTTACACTTTATTGGTCAACTCTTAGTAACAATGTTACTTTTTAGTTTGATGCATAAATATTTTGTTTTTCAACAGCACTTAGAAATGCTATATGGCACCTGTGCGAGGGTGTGTGCCCCATGGCATTCCCTCAAAAGTATAGTCTATAGAGAATAGAAAACATTAATAGTGCAGACTAGGTAGAGTAGAAAATAGAACTATTAGAAATATAGACGATAGAAAATATAGAAATATAGAACTATTAGTAAATAGAATTATTAGAAATATAGACTAGTATCATAGATTGTTTCATGGGATGTTTTTAGTTCATTTTATGGTCCTCCATTATAATTTTTCATGGTACCGAGATATCTGCTGTACGTTTCCTCTTCAGTCTTCTCGGCTCGAGTTGCCTATTCCAGGACCGTAGGAGTTCAGTGAAGGCCGGGGTGTTGAGATCAGTAATTTGATTTCGGAGGCGATACATGGTGTTCTCAATTGTAGTTTGTACTTCGGGAATATTGAGGTCACGATGGAGAACGCTGTTCCTAACAAACCATGGCGCTCCGGTTATCATTCTTAAGGCTCTATTTTGCTGGGATTGTACGCGTTGGATTTGTGATTTGCAGGCCAGACCCCAAACCGAGCATCCATATTGCCAAATGGGACGTATCATAGTTAGGTACAGTATCCGCTTGTAGTCTAGCGACAGCGTGGATTTAGGTCCCATTAACGGCTTAAGTAGGTTGATCCTGGCACGAGTTCGTTTGACCAGCTCGCTCACGTGGCTGTCGAAGGTGAGGCGCTGTTGGAGGTGAACTCCCAGGTACCGGACGACGTTGGCTGGAGGAACGGGTGAGTTGTTCATAGTGACCGGGAGGGTTTGGAACTTGCGCCGGAGTGTGAAAGTTGCGATGCATGATTTATCATTATTCATGTTGATTCTCCACATCTGGGTCCATTCCTGGACATCGTCGACCAGGCTCTGCAGCGCTGTGGACGCTGCGACTCCCGATGAGTTTCTCGCGAGCACTGCGTGGTCGTCAGCGAACATGAACGAGCTAGTTCCTCTCTGTGTGGGGATGTCTCCGACGTATAATAGGTAAAGTATAGGGCCCCAGACGCTGCCTTGGGGGACCGACGCCCGAATAGGCTGTGCTGAGGAGCAGGCATCATCGCATTTGACATGGAATGTTCTATTCGAGAGGAACGACTGTATTATCCGATAATAGGTGTCCGGTAGCAGAGGCTTGATTTTGTAAAGTAGTCCGGGATGCCAAACTCGATCGAAGGCCTTCTCGGTATCGAGGAATAGTCCTTGGCAAACTTCGCGATTTTCAAACGCTTCGAGTATCTCTTCTGCCAATCGATGGAGTTGTTGCTCACAGGAGCGCTGGCGACGGAATCCGAATTGGAAGTCAGGAATGGCTGGACTGAAGTAGGGTAGTAGTTTTGGGAGCAGGAGTCTTTCAAACAATTTTGAGAAAATAGATAGGAGGCTGATTGGGCGGTAACTGCTGGGGTTCTGAGTGGGTTTGAGGGGTTTAGGGATCATCACTATTTCAGCATGCTTCCACTTCTGCGGGAAGTGGGTTGTTCGTAGCATCGCGTTATAGATCTGGGTAAGCATTGTAATCGTTTTCCGAGGCAGATGTTTGAGGAGAGATTGGTTTATGCCGTCGCTACCCGGTGATTTTTTTGGTGAAGTCCTGTTGATAGCGTTCTTTACTTGGTTAGGTGTGAAGTGTTCCCTGAACGGCGAAAGATCCAGAGGTTCGGTGATGGTTTCCTCGATCGTTTGGTGAAACTCCGGCATGCTGCTTGGGTTTGGCGAAAATTGTTCCGTCAGGTTTTTGGCAAATGCCTCTGCTTTTTCACTAGGGGTGCATAGCCAATTTCCGTTTTGTTTGAGTGGGGGGATAGTTGTAGGTTGTTTAATTAAAGTTTTTGCTTTATGGAAGAGCGATCCATTGTTTGCTTCAAGCTGAAGCAACATGTTTCTGTTCTCTTCGTCACGTAATCTTGATAGAGCATTTTTCAGGTCCAGGCTAGCCCGGTTGTATGCTGTTTTATGGGCAGGATATTTTGTCCGTTCCCATTGTAAGCGTGCATTCCGTTTAACGTTGAGAAGATCTGTAATATGAGTAGGACTGTGTGAGTAACGCCTGTGTGTGGTGGGGCGGTTTGGTGTTCCAGCTTCGGTAGCAGCGTAGTGTATGTTGTGGGTCAATCGGCTCACCGCAACGTCAATGTCTTGTGGGGTCCTCAATGGTATCGAGAGGTCAGTTATTTCATTTAGGATGTCTGAGTATCTCTTCCAGTCGAACGGATTTCGTATAACTGAGTCTCGCTTTGTACAGGGTATGAGGCCATTCACGTTGATTAGCACAGGGTAGTGATCTGATGACAATGCGTGTTGGACACCCGCTGGCCCGGCTAAGTTGTTCATATCTTTTCCGAGAAATATGTCAAGGATATCAGGGGCATGTCTTGAATTTCTCGGGTAGTGCGTGGGTTCCAGTGGGTGAAAAACGTTTAGGTTGAATTTAAGTGCGGTTTCAAGAAGAATTCTACCTCTGGGGTTGGTTGTAGCTGAAGCCCAACGAGGGTGCTTAGCGTTGAAGTCACCGCCGAGTAGGAATTTAGGTCCCATTTCGCGCACTACATCCCATAGGTCATTCAAACGTAAATGGCGTTCATCTCTATCAGGTGCTGAGTAAAAAGACCCAATGATATAATCGTAGTGATTTATTTTTATTTTGATGCGAGCTGTCTGTACCACGTTTTTGGCGATTGGGGGCATTTCGGAGTGTTTTATGCAGTTCTTTATCAGAATAGCTGACCCACCTTCTCTGGTACCTGATGGGTGATCAGCTCGGTACGTTTTGTATCCAGGCATATCGAAGTTGATTTGGGGGCTCATTTTTGTTTCGGTTAATAGCATGATGTCAATGTCGGATCGTTCCAGATAGTATTGAAGTTCGTGAAACTTGTTATTCAGGCTTTCGCAGTTCCATGTGACAATATATAAGATTTGGTTGTTCGATAGGGTCATTTGATCAGTTTAGGAAGCAGCTGAGTGAGAAGAGTGATCATTGGTTGTAAGAGTCCAATTAACTGGTCGATTTTCTTGAGCAAAGTTGATGTGATCGAGTTGTCGCTTGCCCCGTTCGGAGGACTTGCGGCTGCTTGAGAGTATGAGGGACGATGTAAGGTCGGCCTAAGTTGCGGGACGTTGTCTTGGGGCAACGGGGGAAAATGATTCTTGTCCAGGTCGAGACCAGGCAATTGTGGAGCCGTGCCTGTTGCCTTAGAGGATGTTAGGTTAGTGGTATTGGGATATTTGCGTTGTTTCTGGAGATTAACATGAATCGGGCAGCCCTTGTAATTGGCCGTGTGATTTCCCTTGCAGTTGGTGCAGACTGGTGGTAGGTTCGCCTGCTTCGGGCAGGATTCCGTGGCGTGCAGCCCATCGCATTTCACACATTTCGGCCGTCGATGACAGTAATTTTTAGAATGACCATAGGATTGGCATTTTGTGCATTGTATAACTGTCTTTTTTGGTTTTGGTGGCTCAACTTTAATAACGGCGTTACCCAGCCTTTGTAGGCTGTAGATTTCAGCATTTTTGGAGAGAGGTTTTAAGTCTACAAAAAATATGGGCATGGGTGCTTTAGTGGCTGGGTGAATAGCTGGAATCGCCTGGACTGGATCGAACCCATGTTTCTCCCTCAGTTCACTGATAATTGAGTTAGGATCGGTAGTATGGTGCAGGCCTCTAATCACAACTCGAAAATTACGGTTGTCTTTTAATTGGTACGTGTGAAACTCTGCTTTCTTCGATTCCAAGTAGGATGTAATAGTTCTGTACCCATCAATGGTTTCTGTGGTTAGTCGAATTGCCCCATTAGTTGTCCGGTAGCTGAAGCTTCCAGGGTTGAGGTTGTTGATTTCGGATAGTAATGCGTTAATGTTGTTAATATTGTAAATGTACAATGGTGGGCATTTGTCTTTGTTGATGGTTTCGTTTGCCACGTCCATTTGATTGGATGTGCTTTCATCGCCATTGTCGAGTGGACCAAAAGGGTTGGGCGTGAGGAATGGGGCAGGTTGATCCAATCTAGGTCTTTTGTTGTTTGGACCTGGGTTGTCTAAGCTTGAGCCATCACCGGGACTGTTGACAGGCATTTTCGTGAGCGGATTAACAAAATAGTTATCTCACTTGAACTGCTGATAGCGGAGATAGAGTCGGCGGCGGTTCTTTGTTGAGAGAGAGATGAAAATATTCGGTAATGCGACAGAGAATAAGATAAGAGAGCGACCGTACGAACTCGTTCACTGCCAAGAGGCAATCTCCAGTTCAATCTCCAGTTCAATCTCCAGGTCAATCTCCAGTTCAATCTCCAGCTCAGTCTCCAGTTCAATCTTCAGTTCAATCTTCAGTTCAATCTTCAGTTCAATCTTCAGTTCAATCCGCAGTTCAATCCGCAGTTCAATCTGGAGTTCAATCTGCAGTTCAATCTGCTGTTCAATCTTCAGTTCAATCTGCAGTTCAATCTTCAGTTCAATCTGCAGTTCAATCTTCAGTTCAATCTTCAGTTCAATCTGCAGTTCAATCTGCAGTTCAATCTCCAGTTCAATCTTCAGTTCAATCTGCAGTTCAATCTCCAGTTCAATCTGCAGTTCAATCTCCAGTTCAATCTCCAGGTCAATCTCCAGTTCAATCTCCAGTTCAATCTTCAGTTCAATCTTCAGTTCAATCCGCAGTTCAATCCGCAGTTCAATCTGCATTTCAATCTGCAGTTCAATCCGCAGTTCAATCTCCAGTTCAATCTGCAGTTCAATCTCCAGTTCAATCTCCAGTTCAATCTCCAGGTCAATCTCCAGTTCAATCTTCAGTTCAATCTTCAGTTCAATCCGCAGTTCAATCCGCAGTTCAATCTGGAGTTCAATCTGCAGTTCAATCTGCTGTTCAATCTTCAGTTCAATCTTCAGTTCAATCTTCAGTTCAATCTGCAGTTCAGTCTGCAGTTCAATCTGCAGTTCAATCTGCAGTTCAATCTGCAGTTCAATCTGCAGTTCAATCTGCAGTTCAATCTGCAGTTCAATCAGCAGTTCAATCTGCAGTTCAAACCTCAGTTCAATCTGCAGTTCAATCTGCAGTTCAATCTCCAGTTCAATCTCCAGTTCAATCTGCAGTTCAATCTGCAGTTCAATCTGCAGTTCAATCTGCAGTTCAATCTGCAGTTCAATCTACAGTTCAATCCGCAGTTCAATCTGCAGTTCAATCTGCAGTTCAATCTGCAGTTCAATCTGCAGTTCAATCTCCAGTTCAATCTCCAGTTCAATCTCCAGCTCAATCTCCAGTTCAATCTCCAGCTCAATCTCCAGTTCAATCTGCAGTTCAATCTGCAGTTCAATCTGCAGTTCAATCTGCAGTTCAATCTTCAGTTCAATCCGCAGTTTAATCTGCAGTTCAATCTGCTTCTCATCACTTCCCAGAACTGTAAGATTTGTATTCTTTACAAACTGTGTGTTTTTCCCGAAAATAATCATGTTTTATACATGACTTGGTACATGTTTAGCCTAATCCCGTCGTGGCAGGATACCGTTGCTGGACCGTTGCTAACTTTATTAGGCAGTTCGAGCCTAATTTTAAGTTTCAGTTAGAGTTTGAGTTGGAGTTCAAGTTTGAGCTACCTACTTTCAGTTTCAGTTTGATTTTCAGTTCCAGTTTTAGTTTGAGCTTGAGTTCAAGTTTGAGTTTGAGTTACAGCTTGACTGTAACAAAGATCACCTGGGGCGGTCTCTACATTCCAAGGGCGACTATCCCTCGAACCGACACTCTTCCTCGTGATACTCGCCGGAAATCAAACACTTGATGTGTTTTTAACGAATGGAGAAAAATGACTAATGAATGGAGCAAAATCTCAAGACCAGAAACGTGATAACCGGTTGGTATGTATGCCCGAGGTCCTACCTGGCGAGAGTGACTGCAGCTGCGGGGCCGACAGATCATTGGGAGACTCCCACCTCCTGAGGGGTCTGCTCATTCTGATAAGATAAGGTATCAGTACGGTGATAACTGCAATGATAAAGTGACAGCGAAGCGACGTAGCGTGTGGATGTTCAGATCCCGATCCCATCATCCAATTCCGATTAGCCAAGTATACTCTTCTTTGACCGGACGGTCCCGGCATATTTTCAAATAACTGATGAGTATAAATTACATCATCGGCTGGAGCCAGTGTTTAAATTGTGGTGCCCGAATACCACTCGGATGGACTCAGTAACAAAATTTGTGATTCGCAATGTTGGGACTTAAATTGTTTATTTTTCTGTTAGTTTATGTCCTCGGTCTGTTCGTTATAGCGCATGAAGCCAACGATCCGACACCAGATCCTGGGGCTAGAACTACCGACCATGCTGTAAGTTACGTTTATTAATTAATCTATCCTGTCGATCGTCAACGGTTTGACGGATACTTCATAGGATAGCATAGATTTCACAAATTGGCGTTCAACGTGAAGCTACGCTCAACTAGTAGCCTTTAAGATTAGAGAATTGATAGTTCAAAAAATTGGTCTATACGTCATTACCTATTTCACTACGAAAAAATCGGGACTGCCCCTAGTTTGGTGGCATTGGCTACCGTGAAACGCCGCAGGTTTCACCTTGTTTGGTGTTCTGTAGTAAGCAAAGGAGTATCACAACCGCTCTGGTACTGCACTAGGTACTTCTTTCGCAACTTAAGAATACCGACATTCATTCTCTTAGCTAAGCACCTATAAAATAATGAAATATTTTCAGACAGAAAATAAAATCACATTTTCAAACCCCTTAATTACCAAGACCGAGCGCAGGTGTCACGGAAAATCAAAACCTAGGGAACGGAATTATTGAGAATATTCCTACACAAAGTATACCATAGTTATTTCATTACATTATTATGAGCATCGGTAGCCTTGTATCAAATGATACCTAGGTAGGTTTTTAAAAACGATTTTTAACCAATGGGAAATCCTGATTTTTAGCTCTCGTACACAGAGCTCCGAGTCAAGATAAAAATATTCTGCAGCAAAATTCAATTTTAGACGCTGTTCTGAAGGCGTGGTCGTGGCATTATTTTTGTGGCTGAACAGTGACGTGGTACTAGGCCTGGTATTGAATTCTGTTGCTCGTTTGACGCTCATACAGTGCCAGCCTAACTGACTTTATTATTGCACAATTTATTGCTTTTGGCTTGCATTAATTCGGACAATTCCACAAGAAACAATTTTCTATCGATAATTTTATGGTTTATGTTTCAAAGAGTATAGAATCCGAAAAGTTCACAGGCCTGATTCTTTAGCCAAGCCAATAGCTCTCTTTTTGGCAAAGGCAATAACAACCTTTGTCCGACACAGGCTCAATCTAAAGTTCAACTCCTTAAGCTTCCTACGTTTTAAGTAATTCGAGTTAATTGCCCAAAAAAATTATCGCGTCGCGTGATAAATCATTTTTGATAGTTTTTTGATGCTGATTCTAATGAGACCATCCCCAAGACGGTAGCTGTCAGTTTTTAGTGCGCTGTTCTTGAGTTTTTGAAAATTTTAAGTAGATAAATTATCTTTATAAAGACTTTAAAAAAAAAAATCCTAGTGAAAACTCCTCTCCAATTATTTCAAAAAATTAAGTTGGTAGACTCATTTTACAAATCAGCTTTGCTAAAATTGGGGAATTCTTTTTGACTCATAGAAACGATGGTACGACCATCTACTGTTATATAAGTCCTCGCATCAGCAAGGTCAAACACCAACACTATACTTTCCAATTTGCTAGATGTTTACGCTCGGGTCGCCCTTGGCTACTGAAGCTAGAATTTTCATCAAAACTGAAGCAATTGGAAAAAATATTGGGATAATAGTTGAATGGATGTATAATTTAGTAATAGTATTTTATTGATAGGCAAGAGGTGGGTACCCTCAAATTGTTGAAACGATATATTGACCACAGGATACATTATTAACCACACAACAGCTTCATTAAGCGATAATTAATGATAAACTATCGTATGAATTCGCTGCGTTTTACGGTCTGAAACGATTATCAAGGATGAATACGAGTAGTTAAGGATTTGCGGATTCTGTACCACTTTTTTGGAGGGTATTTTTTCTAAATTGTGGGAGGGGTGGGGGTAGTTCTCAACAACGTTGGACTGAGAAAAGCATTTTTACTTCCTCGGAGATGGGAAAATTATATAGTTAATTAATCAATATACTGTATCCAAGGGTTTGATAAGAAAATTATTAGAATTTACATTTGGAACTACTGAGTGTTGAGTGGGGGTCCTCAGATAGAGCAAGATGCAAGTTATAGTGTGTAGAATGGCTCTACATCCTTTCCCCGTGTTGAAAGACCCTTCTTGACGACTATAGTAAGCTTAAGGTGTGTAAAGGAGCCCTACATCCTTTATCCAAGTTGGAAGACCTCCTCAGGAATCTCTAGGTGTGTTAAATGGCACCTACTTTCTTAACCTGAGTAGGAAGACCTTATCAGCCGACTATGCATATTAAGCTTATGGTGGGTAACAGAGCATTACTTCCTTTACCCTAGTTGGAAGACCTCTTCAGGCATATGTAATGGATAGTAGACATCAGTGTGGAAAAAACGTCCTTGAGAACTCCCCCCCCCCCGCCTCTATCCGACCCTCAGCGGCTGGTCCCTCGGGATAGTCCTGTACATAGCGTGGTCTCTTGGGGCCTTCCGAAAAAGTAGCCCAGAATCCGCATAATTATTCTTAACTACTGATATGTTTGATACAGAATTAAAGAGAGTGTTTCATGTTTGATGAACTCTCAATTAGCAGGAGCAGCCGTCCCTCCAATCACCTCCGCATGGCAGCACTGGCCATTCGGTTCAATCCAAAGAAACTCGTGATAACGCAAAGACTGAAACCGATGACAGCTTGGACTTCGTTAAAAGTCCGTTGCTTCACAGGCTTGAAGCCGAAATTGTGGACAACACAATAGTGATGGCTGAGACCCCATTCAACCCGGAGCCGATTGAACCGAATCCTCTTGAGAAAAAAGGTAACCTATTGGCATTTAATCATTTTTGAGAATGAAGGCTTGCGTGGCCTCAGAAGAATAACAGGTTTGTTGTAAATTTGCAGTAATAGTACAAATATTTGGAAATTAAGTTTTGGAAGCCTTGGGACGTTATTCAGAAAATCATGTTCGCTTTCATCAACTTATTTCCCAACGTTATTACGTTATTTCCCATACTTTATGCCAATTGCCCCAATTGCTGCCATCTACTCTTTCAAAGCAAAACCCACCATTGGTGCGTAGATAACTCACAATACTTCCATATTTGGGAATGGATTTTTGAAAAAAGTTGATTATTTCCACTAATTTGTAGGGTGTTTTTAGGGATCAAATATTAGGGGAAAATTTTTTAGTCCCGCTTGAAATGAAAATACGTCAAGTTAACAGAATAAAAAAGTATTCACGCATTATGTCTGCACGTTTAAACTAAGATTTCCTACAACGCTAAAACCAGTTCATTTTTGCGGCCTGAAAAAATAAAATAAATGTGCCAATTCATCGGAAGTAGGTGCCAAGAGTTATCCGAATTCTGGTTAAACAAGATGATAGGTCTATTCGAGTCTGGATGATCGGGGATAATGAAGAAGATAGCTGTTGTATTTCACTGTGTCACTTTTTTAATTTTAGCAGGTTTAAATTACGGTTCTTTTGACACACTCTAGGACTGGACCTGCTAGGAAGATAGGGTGGGCATAATGGAGGATCTAGCTCCATGCCAACTCTGTCTTAACCCTTTTTATTTTATTCTTTTTTTTTTCATTTATTTCAAACAGCTTTATAGTATTTTGTTTCATTTGTAATTTCATTTATTTTTATCTAAATTTGTTATTCATCTTTTTATTCTCTATTCCTATTATTTTCTTTTAAATTATCTTGATTTTTTTTAGTCCAAGTTTTTAATTGTATTGTAGAACATAATTGTTCATTTTTTTAATAATTATTATTTATTCATTTTATCCTAGCCGAACAATAACATATTTCAACAGGGTCTTGCCAAGACCAACTTGGGAGTTCAATTGATTTGAAAACCGGTTCAGAATTGAGTGATATAAGGCCATTTCCAAGAACGCCCACAGACAGACACACGTTCTCACAGACCCTTGCTCAGAAAGTGATTCTGAGTAAACATTTTTCTGAAGCTTGGTTCCGAATCTTCAAATATTCCTTTTGAACAATTATTGGGATTTTTTGGGTGTCAGGCATAAATGAGATCTGGTGGGTAATGGCAACAGTTTCCCCCCTGGCAGGATTCAAACCTGCACCTTCTGCTCTCTGAGCAGACGCCTTAAACCATTTGGTCACGGAGAGCTTTGGGTTTTTGAAGGTTAGGAATAGGAAAAGGGTACGTTAATTATTTCGTGCGCCTTCCCTCTCTCTCTCTCTCTCTCTCTCTCTCTCTCTCTCTCTCTCTCTCTCTCTCTCTCTCTCTCTCTCTCTCTCTCTCTCTCTCTCTCTCTCTCTCTCTCTCTCTCTCTCTCTCTCTCTCTCTCTCTCTCTCTCTCTCTCTCTCCCCCTTTTGCTAATAGAAATTTTTTCCTCCAGGAATTGAACTTTACAACCAAGGCATGGAACTTTACAATTCATCGCGAGGCAACAAGATGACAGCCTACTCATTTTTCATTGAAGCCAGTAAACTTGGTAATGTCGATGCTAAACTCAAAGTCGGCTGGGGATTCCTGTTGGGTGGAACGTTATCCCAAGACTTGGAAAAAGCTTCAAAAATATTTCAAGAACTGGCGGATTCCGGGGTACCAGATGCTCATATGGTTAGTAATCTTGCTACATAAGTGATAGCTTACCATCTTTCCTGGATTCTGTCTTTTGGCATTATTTTGTAATTAACCCTAGGCAGCTAGACGTCGTACAAATTACAAACCATTTTTCTCTCATTGGCGCAAAAAAGTGGGATGCTAGGAAAATGGATAGCGCGTACTTTCCCTTCACAACTGATGATATACTTCACCGGTTTTGAGCATTCACTGCTTACTCCCTTCAAATCAAACCCATAAGCCAACAAAAACCAAACGTTTTTTATTGTGAATAAATTAATCAAGTATTTCTTTGAGTATACCTATTTTAACGGGTTTCATGAAAATAGTTGGAACTCTTTTTTTAAAGGTAGTTTTAACTTCTCATCACTCGACAAGGGGCTTCCGAACTGCTTCAGCAGAAATCATAATTATCTTCTACAATATTGTTTCAGGCTTTAGGTTTCATGCATGCAGCAGGAATTGGAGTTCCTGCACACCCTGGTAAGGCGTTGGTGCACTATTTCATGGGCGCTATAGGAGGTAGCACTTGGGCTAGAATGGCTCTTGGCTATAGGTATTGGTCGGGAATATCTCTGTCGTCCAATTGCGAAAAAGCTTTGCTCTACTACCAGTTGGTCGCTTACTCTGGTAAGTCTGCTACTTTTTTAACTGAAATAACTTATACATGTCCCATAGGTACTTGTTGTAAAAACAAAGTGGGTGAAAATAAAAAAAAAAGGTACGAAAAGTTGCCAAACAAATTTTTCTATTTCAACTCGTTTCCAATTCAGTGTTTTCTCACTTTTTGTTCTTAAGAAAATATCGGTTTGCTTTATAAAATTTCACATTTTTCTCCTCCACAACACGGTTTTTCAACTTTCGATGACAGTTCAGGGAACAGTGTTCAATTCCCTAAACGCCTAGTGTTCATTCATAATCATACACCAACTCCTATGTACCATCCATAATTGCAGTCTGAAAATCGAGAAAACTATCGAAATAATTCTAAGAATCTGCTTTCATTTTTCATCATCCATGAACGATTTCCACTTGTTTCAGTGGCAAGTGAAGTGCAGATGTCTGGCGGCCATGTCATTCAGCGGATTCGATTGCTCGACGAAGTTGACAACCCTGGTTACAACTCTGGAATTTTGGACAATGACCTGATTGAGTACTATCAACTGCTTGCAGAAAAAGGAGATGTTCAAGCCCAGGTAAGTCCTTCCTCTTTTGTTACTGAGATCCAAACGAGTAACTTGGTTAACGGTGAATGAAAATCCATCTCATAATTTTACGCGTTGAAATATTGGAGTATTGTGTGTGACCTACACTCCACTGGTTCCTCGGGAAATTGACTTCAAAATTCAGTCTGCTCTCACCATTTATTTATTTATTTATTTTTCATTTTCCAGGTTGGGCTGGGCCAGCTGCACTATCAAGGAGGCCGTGGAGTGGCTCAGGATCACCAGAAAGCCTTACACTATTTCCTGAGAGCGGCTGACGCAGGCAATGCTATTGCCATGGCTTTTCTCGGCAGGGTCAGTCTTTGTTGTTCATTAAACTCTATTGACTCACTGTCCTTCCCCCATATGTGTACTTTTATTGGCTTCTATTTTGCTTTTTACCTCTTTTTAACACAAAGGAGTGAATTTCTCAGCTGATCTAATAGCTTATCATGCTTGAATTCAATCTAGTTGTAGAATCTTGCAAAGTGCGTTTTTCTAAGCATTCGGCTTTATTGTAGTAATTATTGTTGTAATTAATAATTTATTGTAATTCTATGTGCATCAATGCAGTAAGGCCCTGATTCTCTCCTTTCCAACAGATTTATCTCGAAGGCAGCGAAATGGTAAAAGCAGATAACGCTACTGCTTACAAATACTTTAAGAAAGCGGCTGACATGGGCAATCCGGTTGGTCAAAGTGGCCTAGGAATGATGCATTTCGAGGGACGAGGAGTCGAAAAGGACTACAGCAAAGCGTTAAAGTACTTCTCCTTGGCCGCTGATCAAGGTTGGGTCGACGGCCAGCTGCAACTTGGGATCATGCATTTCAGTATGTTTTTTCTCTTTTCATTTTGGAAGCTCTAGGCTCAATAGCATGTAGTTATATAGGTAATTAATTATTTTACCTTTATTTATTATTTAAATACCCGCCTGTTGATACATTGTTTTACATACATACAAGATCCCATATTCTCAAGCTTGTCCTTTGAAAGAATTATACGATTTATTGCAGGGGGCCTCGGTGTGAGGAGGGACTACAAACTTGCCAACAAGTATTTCACACTGGCTTCCCAATCGGGCCATGTATTAGCGTTCTACAATTTGGCCCAAATGCATGCCACCGGGACAGGTATCATGAAATCGTGTGCCACGGCAGTTGAGGTGAGTGCATTCGTATTATGCGTCAAATTATTTTACGCCGCACCCTGTGGCAAACCATGGCGGCCCGCAGTTTTTTAATCTCCCTAACAAGACAAAAATCCCTGAATTTCAAAGAAGAGGTTTTGGTTTTTGGTTGTTGGAACATTATATATATTTTTTTTTTTGTAAAATAAAAAAGAAATTAAGAATTGACGTACCAACATTCCCATTTTGAAAGATGAGTTTTCTCCAGAATCCTCGGTGAAAATCCAATTTTTAGAAGATATGGAACCACTCACCGGGTTGAGGTGGCTAACGAAAAAATCAGGAGATTCAGAAACTCGTTTGCTCGATGTTAGCTGTATACGAGGGAAGTGTATAGCAAAAATGTATAATGTAACAGCCTCTGTTAGGCGTTATTGTGCTCCAAACTTTCGATGATTCCTCTAAAACAAACTTTGTTGTGGTCAATTTTTCCGTTCTCCTGAAAATCAGCTTTTTTGACATTGATTGTTTTTGTAATGAACTCATCAATTTGCTAATGACATGACGGTTTATATCCATGTTAAATTTACCTTGATTTATTAATTCCTTGATTAATTTGCCATGATGCCTTTAAACACGGTTTTTTTAACCATTTTACGTTCTGCAATGTGTACTCTGTAAAACATGAATTTTTGGATCATGCATTGGATCACCTCCCTACTTGGCAACGTGAATGATGCTCGTGTAAGTACCGTCTCATATTCATTGCAGTTGTACAAGAATGTTGCTGAACGAGGCCGGTGGGGCGAAATGTTGATGAAAGGTCACATGTTGTACCGGTCGAGCCAGTTCAATGAAGCATTTGTCCACTACTGCCTCCTCTCAGAACTGGGCTATGAAGTCGCGCAGAGCAATGCTGCGTTCATGCTTGATCGAGGTGAGTTCGGATGTGACCTTTTCCAGGCTTTGAGGATAATGAAACGTTTCAGTCGTCGATTGGAGTTTATTTTCCATAGTTTGAGGAAGATGGTAATTGGCATCAGATAGAAAATTTTCCGATTCCATCTTACCCAAAATTTAGATGAGGATAGAATAGAATGGATTTAACTTTGAACATAAAATGTCCCAAGAATAGCTCAACGCCTCCGCCATCCCTGCAGGGATCGTACAACTTCAACCATACAATTTTAACTCTGACAAAGTAAAGTTTTTATCTATTTCTTGTCTTGATATTGCAATTTCCCAGGAGAAGTGCCGCTTTTGAATGGGAACGAGAACGAGACATACGTAAGAGCTCTTTTATACTGGAACCGTGGTGCAATCCAAGGATACTCACCTGCACAAGTCAAACTGGGAGACTATCACTACTACGGGCTTGGTACACCTGTCGATTACGAAGTGGCAGCCGAGCACTACAAGTTGGCCTCAGATCAGCAACATAATGCTCAGGCTATGTTCAATTTGGGCTACATGCACGAGCAAGGACTTGGGATGCAACAGGTTTAGTGTTCATGCCCTTTATTGATATTGTTGTGAATCTTCGTGCCATTTCATTCACAAATAGACTATCCCAGATTCATGCATTCATCCGGTTTATCAATTTTTTTTAAAACTGGATTTGTCCAAGGGCGTTTGCGTTAACAAATTTCCAAGAAAATTTCGGTATAACGGTCAATTAAAATATGTCCTGAGTGAAATGTAGTGCAAGTGTCCTTGAATAAATCTAGCTTTAAATGAATTATGAACGGGCCCTAAGGCAGGTGTAGGGGTGTAGAGTTATAACCATAAATCACACGATTACTTTAAAAAACATCATGAAAATCATTTTGTGGTTTATGGGTGATTCTCAAACTACGGGCCATTTTCAGTGGGCAAAGTTTTCAAAAATGCATCTTGTCTGAGGCCGTCACAAAAATTTGTGGCGATTTTTAACCCATCTAAGGTTGAGAAAATGCACCTGACACAAATCAAACTCCATTTTTAAGCTCAAAATTTCGAATTTTGGGCACACGGTAATTACCAATACTGACATGGTGATTACTCGTAGCTCCTTGTTGATTACACTTAGGCCCGTATTCACAACACTTCCTATGCTTAAGGGCCGCTCGATGCGCCAGCACTTCCTTTGCACATTTCATTGGTCAATTTCGAAAAAACAAACATTCCGTTACCATAAAACTCACATGGTATGGAGACGAGCACAGAAATCTAGGTACTGTCAATCGCAACCACGATTTTCGAGGTTCCAATTTTAAGGTAGCAATTGAGCAGCCTTGAAATTGGGACCTCGAAAATCGAGGTTGCGATTGACAGTACCTAAGTTTATTATATATTTATTATTATATATATTTATTCCACATGAATTACACATTTCTGAGCACGTGAATTACATTTGCAACTTTCAAATGAAATAACTAGATTCTAATTAATCCTAGAATAAATTATAAATACACGCTCTAAACAGCTGTTCAAGCTCTTCAACATAATAAAAGAGAAGAAGTAATATTTTGAAAATTGTGGAAGTTATAACATGCCATGGTAATTACAAGAGAAAAGTCACTCGCCTGACTGAGAACCTTTGATGTGGGCTGCATCTTCTAAACTGAAAGAAGCCGGTCTGGAGCAGGTATCGTGAGCTCAAGCAGGGTTGCCACCTTACACAAGTTACAAGATGGGTTCGTAATATCCCACTTTCCGTGTCAAAATATCCCATTTGATTATTTTGCACGGTAATTACTTCTTTTTTTGGGACAAACATTGTTGACCCCTCTACACTCCCAGATTTGGTTAATTGGAGACTTTCTCATGATTTCTGATCATTCCACTCATCTACTTGAACAAAATTTTTTTTCTCCTCCCTGAACATTGGCATTAGAATGCCAAAGGACAACTTTGAAATCCAAAATCGAATTTTGGGACAGCCACGGTAATTACATTTTGTCACTTAGCATGCCTAAAATGTACATAATTATTGTAATGTGACCTAATTCAACAATTGTTTCTTCAAGATGAGAGTCTCTTCTTTGATTTGAGACAAAGAAGTTTGGGATAACACGCTTTGGTAGCCATAAACCATGCCCGGACTTGATTATTGCCCGTAGTTTGAGAATCACCCTTATCAATCATTTTAAAGTTTGTTTCTGAAAAATCAGCTTACAAGGTTACATCTCAACATCAACCAAAATCTTTTGCAGACAGAAACCTGAGAAAAATATTCGAAAAATTCTAAACCCGCGGCATCACCTTCAAAATTGAGTTTTGGCGTTTTTCAAAAATATACCCTAATTGAAGGGTAAGGGGAAGGATTGAGGAATGTCACAAAAAGTACTTTTAGAGAAAAAGCAGGTTTTGTATTTTAAATTCTATGTTTTTTCCCCTTACACCGAATCTTTTGTTGCTTCTCAGGGCGACATTTATACTTTTTTCCCCTTGGAGTTTCACTATACGGTTAGTACCTTTGAATTCCTACAAAATGCGCTATTAAGCTTGTTTTTGGGAAAAATGGACATTTCCTGTTCTTTCCCCTCACCCTTCAATTATGCAAAATTGGACCCCTTCACCTTTTCCAACCTGATTGCACAGACAATATTCATCAAGTTGGAGCATGCCACAACTTTTGGGACTAGTTTCATCAAAATCGGATCAGCGGTTGGTCCTAAAAGTTGTGGTTTGCTCCAACTTGATGCATATTGTCGGGGGAATCCCATTAAAAAAATGTTAAGGGGTCCAAAACCCAAGAAAAAACAATTGTTTTTGAAATGATGACTTTTTTACATTTGAACGTTTTTGAGTATTTTAGAGTGAATTAGCGGATTCTCTTACCCGAGGTGCACATCAAGGATAAATTTTCTAAATTCTTGTTTTTTTTTTTTTTGAAATTGGACCACTCTTTTTATGCGTACGGTGGACGAACAAAAAAAAATATTTTATTTCAGATTTGTGTTTTAGAACCTCTGAAACGTGAAAGAAACAATTTTCAGGGGGTTTTCGAAAAAATTCTGCTTGACTGATTACATAGGTTCATTATTTCTGGAAATGATGGGCAAATGTCATAAGGGGCAAAGCAGGTACACCTAGACACAGCCTCTCCTTGAAAATTGGTGTTTCCTGTCTTAACAATGTGCACTTTTTCGCAGGACAATCACTTGGCCAAGCGCTGCTATGACATGGCTGCTGAAGCTAGTACTGACGCTAAAATCCCTGTGGCTCTGGCACTGATGAAGCTGTCCCTTCTCACAAGCCTGAAATACTTTGAAGAGGTAATATTTTTATGATTATAGAACAAGTGGGTCCGTCCATATTCGCCCTATTTACTTTATTACCTACTAGCTGTACCCGCTCGCCGTCGCCCGTGTAGTAGTGTAGAACATGTAGACTGAATGTTTACTGTTGTTGAGGTTTTTTTCGCTTTTTTTGAAGATAGCTTTTCTAGCGGACTCTACAATATCCGCTACTTTTACCTGTGCAGGTAATCATTCTAGGCGTTGTGGGAGTGGGGTAGGTTGGACATTTAGCTAGTTAAAGTTGATTTTTCACATCACAGGAATGCAGGTTTGAATGTCAAGTTCAATAAGAGAAGCGATTGAAAAATAAAAATTTTTCAAAACAGGTTTTCATACCTTTGCCATTTCCTTTTCCCCCCTGAAAAACCCCGGACGGCGTACGCGGACAAACAAAAAATTTTTATTGCAGATTTGGATTCTGAAACCCTTGAAATGTGAGGGGGAAAGCGAAAAGGACCCTCTTGTCGGCAAAGTTGATTTCGAGAAAAAGCCAAAAGAGAGGAAGAAGGTCATAAGTATTGATTTTTCGTTCTCTACTGTCGTTTCGTCATTATTTGAGCTACAAGGATGCTTTTGGTCCTAAATTCTTCAGAAATCTATACAGATTGAGAAAATAACAATAACTCCATTTTGACAAACGCCGACAAGAGGTCCCTTTTCGCTTTCCGCCTCACAAATGTAAACATACAAATTTTGAGGTTGTGTCAAGAATTTGTTTCCTGACTGATTACAAAAGTTCATTTCTTAAGAAAAATGAACCAAGACTTACTGTATGCCATGTCCGACGATTGAATGTTTTCCAATATTTCTGTATATTATGTACTCTTCTTTTACATGCTAGCTAGTGATTGTTTATCAAAAGTGCGTCTAACTCTGTACCGCTTTTGTTCCTTTGCAGATGAACATAGCGTCTTTAGGTTGGATTTACGGAATAAACTCCTACATTGGCACCAATTGGGACCTGTTTCTTGTATCAATTCTTATTGGTTTTCTCGGAGTGATCGTTTATTTCCGGAGACCGCAGCCCAGAAGGTAACACGGCATCCCACAAACGCACTTCTCTTGTGATAACCTCGTGGGGTTTCTACATGCCTTCACCATTGCAAATATTTGCAAGTGACTGACTTATCGGACGGTTATTTTTTGAGATATTCGGTTCCGGGGAATTCTTCAGGGAGCCTCGTGACTGAACATTTAGTCGAATTCATTTGCTGTCGTGACTTTCGTGGCTTGAATCATGAATTTCTTTTGTCGATTACAGACTTTTTTGTGAATCATCGTTCAATATTTTTTGATGTACGGGTATGAAAACCTGAAGTTTTTTTCTTGTTTGAAAATTTATTCCGTATATTGACGGTGAAGATGCAATTCTGCCCAATTCAGAGCAAAATGTTTTTTGGGGGCCTCTGGTTGGCCTACTTGTCAAAACATGGATTGGTGGCAACTTGGCATATCGCGCGTCCATGGATTGGCATGGCAAAGGAATTGGGTAGTGTTGTTTCTGCACCCTCGATATAAAATTCGTTATTGTGGCATTGTCGATAATTTAATTTCAGAATTTTAACTTGACCAGTGTTGTCCCTCTAGTAGGGGAGTCCTAGCAGTTGGAGTAATCGGATGGTGAATATTATGTTTTTATGCAATTTATTACTATTAAAATCGGTAGGTAATATTGTAGCAAGTTTCTAAATAAGTCATTAACTAAGCCCATGGGCCCCATCTGGAAAAATGTTGGAGATTGATCCCCCTGTTCTTAAAATTTCCCTCGCACAGGAGCCATCCTGTGGTCAATGGGGGAGCTAAAATTAATTTTGCACATGCAATTGGTCAATTTAAAAAAATTTACCAAAACTAACACGCAGTGCCCATAAAATCCGCATGGTATGGGGCGAGTCCCACCATCCAAGGTAGTGCCAATCGCAATCATAAAATATGATTTTTCATTGTCCCAATTTCAAGTTTCCTCGCTTGCGATCTTGCAATAGGAATCATTTTTCCATAATATATCGAGCATGTGAGAACCAGAATAATGCTCAATCAACTCTCCAAGAAATCATCTGTGTTGTGGCTCGTGCAGGCTCCTCCTGCAAGCCCAAACGAATCTTTTTTTAGTGAATCAGGCGTGTAGTTTTTATTTTGATGTTTCTCATGACCACAGGAGCCCTCCACATGGTCTGTCCTGAGTTTGGGCCCTAATGAGCTTTCATGAATACCTTGGATATTTATGTTTCCTAAAGTACTCAAAATTTTTTTGATGAGTTTCTTATTTGATTTGCTAGTTTTCCGAACGTGCACAAAAATGATGGAAACAACTGAGGCTACTCAAACTATTTGCTCTGTTACTGTTTAAAATGGTGATGTTTCACCCAAAGTTTATGTTTCTGGGATGTGACTAGTTTTAAAACCACTGAAAAATTACTTACATGCAGATTTAACTAGGTATAGACTGCGAAGATTTTGATTCAGTGTTCAAATCATTGCTAAGTTCAGCGGGTTGTCAATACATGAACGCAGTGGATGTTTAACCAAAGCACATAAGTTTTTACTTACCATTTTCCCGTTTCTGCGGTGAAGTAGTTTTATGTGTCCGGTTCTGCCGATTCAGGTGTTTTTCGTGTTCATCATGCTTCACTGTCCCTGTCAAATTGACAAGTCTATCGAATGACTAAACTTGCATGCAGTCAAAATACTTCACCATTATTATTATTATTATGAAGGAGTTGATGTAAGATAATCAAGTAGGTATGTGTTTTTTTCCTTGGAGATTATTTATGACCATACTTGATTTTTGTTTCATTTTTTATTACAAGGTAATATTTCAGTTTCATTCAGTCTTTGATTATGATCAGTGTTTTCCACTTTATTATTATTGCAACCTGTTTATTATTACTGCTGTTGAGTTCCAGTCATTTGTGATTGCCCTGATACAGCTAAAGACCAACCTGGAATAAAGTTATTCTTAAACACAAGATTTAATCAATGCGTCTTGAAATATCAACCATGGACTGATTAAAAGGGATATGGATCTTTTGATTGTCCCTAGTCCTGTATACTGATATGAACTATTTGTTAGGAAAGACCTCGGTGTTTTGGTTTTCGATTTTGGTTTATTATTCAATAATAAACCTTTGTAATCGCTAGACCTTTGTAAAAATCACAACTACAGTATAAATCGGGCAAATATTAATCCTGCGTTTGTCTTTCTGTATTTAGATTTTAAATTTCTTGTATTACAAATATAATACACAGGTTTCTCAGTCTTCTGAATTCCCATTTTCTGTCTTCAGTAACTCTGTGAGAATATATTAGCTCAAGATCTTGTGGTATGATCAACCTTTTTCCAAACCATTGACAACTAGGTAAACCGAAGCGGTTATTTTTCAGAGGATACAAAGGGTTAACAAAGAGAATTATTAGTAATTTCATAATTATATTTATGTATATACAAAGAATACAAATTCATAGTCAAATGAAGACTGATACCTCAAATTGCGCAATAACTTTGAAAGACGACATCCTCAACCTCTTGCATAGCCCAATACTGAATTCCTGAAACAAAAAAGAAACAGTACAGCTGAAAAACAAATTCACAAAAATCTGAATAACTTATCAACAAGAGATCAATTATTTTTCTATTTCATTATTGTGTAGCTATCGGTTCCTTTTTTCTCTCTGCAAAATTCGTTCGTGAGGTTTTGGGAATTGTACATTAACTTTCTTGTCCATCCGCTGTCGGGTTTTTGCATGGACTATTGTCATTTTTGCAAAAAAATTTGATTTAGTTGTTCTTAGGCATATAGTAGTCTAGTTGATTCAAAAGTCTGAACAGATCCTGACCACCAATAAGGCATACAACAGGCGTTTAAGCGAAGAAAATAATTCATTGATTTTTATCAAGTTATCAATGTGTCATCAACAATTGTTAATGGGTTATTATAATTTCTTATAAAATAATTCATTCATTCGCGACATTCACAACAATTCAGAGAAGCTATCAGTTCCCACCAATGCTGAATCAAATGAGAGATTAGCTACCGGGTGACGTTAGCTTTGAGCATTTAGGATCGTCAAAATTTTACTGGAAAACACTTCTTGACTGCCATCCCCTCCGCGGAAAATGAAATGTCTAAATGGTTATCATGGTTTTCACTATCCCGCGGTGCCTCCTAGGGAACGCTTCTTCCGCTCATAAACCATAGGATGTCTGCTTAGGTAAGATGCATGAAAGCAGATTAACTAGTTACAATATTATTGGCACTGATTAACATAATTTTTACAAGAAATGCTCCCGAATACCAATAAACTATAATCGATATAAAAGGTATATAAGTGTAAAGTTCCCTTACATGGTATTACCAAAAGAAGGTACGGAAGCTATACGCAGCTTTCTTGTTGGTTGGCCATCAATGGTGTTCTGACCGAAATCACTTCCCGATGCAGTGGTACGAGACCCCCTCCCGGTGCTATAGAGCTTTGGTCAGCTGGGACATAGCCAACCACGGGTTCCAGCGATGGGTAGCGCACGCCAAGCTCCTTGAACGTCTTTTCATCCTGGAAGGCAGGCACGTTAATTGGCATCATATTATTGTCAGATATTCGATTCACTGCAATATTAAAAACTGCTTAATTAGGTAGCAAAGCTCAAGGGACCTACTCAAGTAATCTGACCAGAAATTAGAATTCAGCACACTGCCATACAACAAATTTCACCAACGGCTGAACCCTAGTTTTATTCTCATATCGAGTGGGTAATTTTGTATTTGGAGAGCGATGCAGCAATGGTATTGAATCTGTTCATCAATCCCTTCATTTATAGAGTAACTGGAAGTATTGTAAATAATTGTCCAAAAACTGATCCGGAATTCAGAAAAAACCCATTGAACACCATCACTCAGATTCAGTCTCTGGAACGGTTGTGTCGAATGGCATCAACACCCTCAATTCTCGACCTTTTTTCAAATTTCATTCACTGGACTGTTTCGCTAAAAAAGCCCCAAAACCTTGTTTTTAGCTGGGATTTCGATTGCTTTCCAAGATGTTGGAACTTTTAGTACCAACCTAGTTTCTATTTAATTCTTCACCGGCGATAGAATGGAACAATTTGAGCGTTCATGGTTTTAAAATGATTTCTTAGCTTGCAGAATACGTGGGTATTTCCATTTCAGACGGGTTTTAAAATTTACATGATTTGTTTGTAGACCCCCCCATCATAATCACTTCCTGAACAAGTGTCTGTGTGTCCGTTACGTCCGTCTGTCTGTCTGTCCGTCGGTGGTCATTCACAAAAATGGCCATAACTCCCTCATTTCTCAACCTTTTTTCAAATTTCTTGAACTGAAATGTTTGTCTCGGTAAGACCTAACACCCTGTTTAATCGGAATTTGGATAACGCACAGTACTTCCGATATATTTGCATTTTTAGTGTTTTCAATTTTATTTTTTTCCGGCCACAAAAATGAACCGATTTGAGCGTTCTTGGTCTTAAAATCTTTGTTTTACCCTGCAGAATATGTGGATATTTTTTACATTCCGAAAATGTAGCGTTTTTTCATTTTGGGTGAATTTTAAAATTTTAATAGTGAATTTTTCGATATTTTTGGCCTAAACACCCTTAAAAGCAGTCAAAATATGATTAAATTGTGTCACAATTTTACGTTTCAAAATATGGTAGTCTTGTGTGTTATCTACGCACCACTGGTTGTGAATGCTCACAGACGGACACATAGTCGCTTGTTCAGGAAGTGATTCTGAGTAAATGTTTATAAGAGAAAGTTTTTTCTGAGGCTCCGTTCCGATTCTCGATTTTAGGACGATCCCAACACTTCCACGTGCGTTGTAAGTATGGAAGTAAAACCTCATCGTCTGTGGGCGGGTTTTAAAATTCTATGCGTGTGTTTTGTATTTACGTTTTTTTTTAAATTTTCGTATGTAGTAGCCTCCAAATCAGACAAAAAATAATTACTTCGATCTGAAATATTACGAAGGTATTTACCTAAAATATACCTACATGTAGCATTGAGTGTTGATTGTGTATGTGCATTGAGTGTTATCTACGCATCACTAGTCAAAGTAGGCGGTCAAGCAATGTTCCCTCAGAACCAAGGTTATTCCTCAATTTTACTATTTCACCACCACAAAAAAAACCGCAAATCTGCAAAGAACGCAGCCTACTCTGTAAGTATCAGGTTCTGCGCGAAAGCATTGACATGCGTCTGCCGCTAAGAGGGGGTGGTGTATATATATGATCAATAAATCACTACCCTCATCCCATTCTGTGCTTGTAAGTTACCAAATTAATTTCCTTTGGATCAGAGCCCGACTTGAGAATGGAAGTGATTAGCATCTTCTCAGTTTCCGCCTAATTAACTCAACTCCATTTCCTCGGGCCGGGCTGTTTACGGTGGTCTTCGGTTCTCTACGTCCTGCCTCTCATCCCATCGGACTCCAATAGAACTCTGCTCAAGCACGACGACCAGTCTCTTGAGTTCTACGGTTTAGGTAAGGCTATTCGAGCGGGGGTTTCCATTTCCTTCTCGTACTTTATAAGATAACGCGGCAAGTTTCCGAAATAATTTACTCCGCCTCGTCGAGAAGCAGGTTGCGAACGGGTTTGGTTTAAGCAGTGGATACCATTGACATTTTTGTGGCTTGAAAACCTGCGCTCATGAATTTATCTACTATTCAAGTTGATCGATGTAAGTAACCAGTGGGATATGGATAGAGGAAGATGGGGTAAGATGACGAGGTGGGTAAGATGACGAATTGTGATTTTCTCCTGATTGAAAATAGTTAGAGACACCGTTCCAGCGTCACCAGTGACCTATAGTGGTCCTACTCGTAAGTCAACGGCGGACATTCGCGCCCCCGTCTCGAAACATGGTAGTTACAACAAAGTTCGATTTCGAAGATGTGTGATGTAACTTTTGCTCCACTTTTCCTAAGCGACTACGATTTTTTGGTAAGTTATTTGAATTTCACGTTTCAATATTCCGAATCTACAATTCGTAAGCTACAATTTCACTGGAAAATGAAGTCGTTTGCTTTGAAGCTGCATGTTGATGCACCAGTTTCAAAAAAATATGGTGGGCTGGGGTAAGATGACGAATTTCTGTGTGGGTAAGATGACGAAAGGTTTGGGGTATCGTCATCTTACCCCCACATTACTTTTTGATTGTGAATTATGTATCTAATCACAATTTTACACCATTCTAAACACACTGTTTCTCTTAATAATTAGTTGTCTTGCAGGGATCGATTGAAAACCGATAATGGTTGGAACGAGAAGAAGCCGCTCATCAGCAGTGGAAATGTGACTTCTGCGCCCCTAATTGAAGATTTTATAGTTCTACTTCGTCTAAATTTCTGTTTTGAGTAAAGTCTGTATGGGTGATTCCACTAAAAGTGGCGAAATCGTGTCTTTTCTTCATATCTTGAAAACTATTCGTAGTATTGCGATGGAACAAAAAGCGTTGTGATTAGATCGTTGGTCCCCATGCTCCGCACGTGTAAACTGTCCAAAAATATTATTAGCAAGTGGAGAAAAATATATAAATATAGCCGAAATGTCATTCCCCTGGCATGTCCCCACCCCTAGGTACGCTACTTCTTCAACCAACCCTGGTTATTCGGATCGAGATTTTCAGAATCTGCTAAAACGAATGCACTCAGTATATAATCTCGTATTAGCTCCTCTGTTCTCATAATTTTAAATGCATAGGCTTCAATGTTAGAAGCAAAGAACAGCGTGTCCCCACCTTTTTGCGTCATTCCCCTGTAAAAACTTGTCACCCCCATAAATGGGAAACTATAACAGTTTCGGTAATTTTGAAAACGGCAGTTAGTAGCTCTGGAACTGTAGAACGTGCCTGACCTGCCAGATAACACTAGTGTTTGTTGAGAAGCCATCGAGAGGCGAAAAACAACCTCATTTATGGTGAGTATTTTTATTATGCGTCATTCCCCTGTATTCAATATCTTATCAAATTGAAGTAGTAAATTTTTCCCTCTGCCACTATTCTTTAGGTCTGGTGGTGCACCTTCCAGCGTATTTTTTTCAAAATTTAGGTACTGAAAGGAGGAGGGAAGAAATGGGAAAAACCGCGATTTGTCATTCCCCTGGCCGTCATTCCCCTGCATGTTCTGGATGGAGGTTTGTCAGCTAGGGCGCTGCTCCCTCAATTCTCAACCTTTTTTCAAATTTCTTGAACTGAAATGTTTGTCTCGGCAAGACCTAACACCCTGTTTAATCGAAATTTGGATAACGCACAGTACTTCCGATATATTTGAATTTATAGTGTTTTCTATTTTATTTTTTTCCGGCCACAAAAATGAACCGATTTGAGCGTTCTTGGTCTTAAAATCTTTGTTTTACCTAGCAGAATATGTGGATATTTTTTATATTCCAATATTGTAGCGTATTTTTATTTTGGGTGAATTTTAAAATTTGAATAGTGAATTTTTTGAGTTTTTGACCAAAACACCCCTAAAAACAGTCAAAATATGATCAAATTGTGTCTCAATTTTACGTTTCAAATTATGGAAGTATTGTGTATTATCTACGCACCATTGGTTTTCTTTTTACACATATTTATTCATCAGTGTGAGAACGTACCATTTTGGCATCATCGAATTCACCATTGACCATTACTCCTCAAATGATATGATGATGAACCGACGTACCTACTCCAATTTTTCGAACTTTATTTTCTGAGATACCCAGACAAATAATGTACCCATGTCACTAATCTACTTAGCAGCGCTTAATTTGAGGTTTAAATAGATTTTTTTAAGTCTCTCAATTTTGTCATTCCCCTGGACCACTGATTTTTACCTAATCATGTCTGTAAACCCTCTCTGGGTGATGAAACTACACTGCTGGTATATAGTTTTCATTAATAGCAGGCAAATGAACAATTTCTCGTCGAAAAACATGCAAAATTTTATCATTGGTAAAACGGAATTTGCTGACCCCAATTTCGCCACTTTTAGTGGAATCACCCGTATGATTTCCGTTCAAATTTTTGTCAATTTGCCATCTTAACCCCCCATTCGTCATCTTACCCCGGGCCACTCGTCATCTTACCCACAACGTGGGGTAAGATGGCGAAATTTACATATTTCCGAAAATTTATTTTTTTGACATCTTTCAGTTGAATGTAAAATTTGAAAAAAATGTATGTTGTACTCGGGTAATCACTAAAACGAATAGTTCCATTTACAACTCGCCTGGCTGCTCACAGAGCCTAGAAAAAATCTTAGAAGCTTAGGTTCGCCATCTTACCCCCACTTCCCCTATGGTACTCAACAATAGCACGATAATGCTAACACGCGCGTCTATAGATTAGAGTGAAGTGTAGTATCTCGGGACAGTTTTGTTTTCCTGTGAAGTCCTGAAAAAGAAATCGGGCTTTCTAGTCTAATAGCCAAGCCTCCGGGTTTATTTCCAATTTTTCAGAAAACTGAAAATATTTTTTAAAAAATTGTTTGGAATTGCTTTTTTGTCTCGAGGTACAAGACTAACAAGACAAACCCATGTTCGTCGGAGCAAAAAAATTGAGAAACTGGCAAATCTTATAATCTTGTAACATTGTAGCCCCTTAGTTTCACATTCAAAAAACTATTTTTTCGCCCTTTTAAAAAAGTTTTGAACATTATTAAAAAAAATTATGGAGTTGACTTCGGGTTTTTTGGCATTTGAACGGTGAATTTGCCTTTTTGACAGTAAGGTTTTGTGTAGCCTGTGGAATTGGGTAGACAGTAAGTATATTACTAGAGTGTAAGACTGGTAGGGTATTATTGACCAAATTTTCGGTCGTGTTATTTCGATGAAATTTCACAATTTGTATTCAAATGTGGATATGATATACTTATACCTACTTCAATTATTCGAAATTTATTTTCAGTGATAAGTTCCCACAAAATAAGTACATGTCACAATTTGAAGATAGGACCCAATCGCTTCTAACATTTCTTTTGACAAATACCTTCCTACAAAATTTTGGGATAGAGTTTCTTGGTTATTTCTCACTCCCCTCAGAATACGGCTGATCTTTAAGTACTAGGGCAATTCTAGAATGGGCGCATCATTAGCAAGGATAAGCATAATTAGGATTGTACAAAACCAGTTAGATACCGGCGGTTGGTGATAGACATTTTTGTAGTTCTCATAAAGGTCGCCGTTGCTGGCAACACCAAGAGGTACGCCTTGATAGTTAACTTGGAACGCCGAGGGCGTGATCTCCGAGGGACGACCCAATGTTTGGATTGTGTTTTCGGTCATGGGCTTTGCTCCGTCAGCCACTAGTTGGTAATCGGCATCTGCAAAACAGAGAAGATCGGCCATGATCTGCGTTCTATGGCCGGGTGCCTACCGAAGTTGGACTAGTGAGGCTATTCTGAGATTGTTCAAATCGACAAATGAAAAATATAAAAAAAAATCAACAATGGCAATAAACATCATACCTAGGTATCCGAATAGAAGAAAAAATTACTATAAAAGTTTCATTGTGAACCGCTGTATTCCTCACTCCATCCTCAGGGAATGAAAAAATAAAAATAAAACCAGTGGTGCGTAGATAACACACAATACTTCCATATTTTGAAACGTAAAATTGTGACACAATTTGATCATATTTTGACTGCTTTTAAGGGTGTTTAGGCCAAAAATATCGAAAAATTCACTATTAAAATTTTAAAATTCGCCCAAAATGAAAAAACGCTACATTTTTGGAATGTAAAAAATATCCACATATTCTGCAAGGTAAAACAAAGATTTTAAGACCAAGAACGCTCAAATCGGTTCATTTTTGTGGCCGGAAAAAAATAAAATAGAAAACACAATAAATGCAAATATATCGGAAGTACTGTGCGTTATCCAAATTCCGATTAAACAGGGTGTTAGGTCTTGCCGAGACAAACATTTCAGTTCAAGAAATTTGAAAAAAGGTTGAAAAATGAGGGAGTTATGGCCATTTTTGTAAATGACCACAGACGGACAGACGGACAGACGGACAGACGGACAGACGGACAGACGGACAGACAGACAGACGGACAGACGGACGTAACGGACACACAGACACTTGTTCAGGAAGTGATTCTGAGTAAATGTGTATAAGAAAAAGTTTTTTCTGAGGCTCCGTTCCGATTCTCGATTTTAGGACGATCCCAATACTTCCATTTACTCTGTAAATATGGAAGTAAAAACAAATCTACAAAAGGTTAAGGTTCCATTATTTTGCCCAAAAAATAATACATCTTCCCAGAAACAGATTGATTGGTTGGAAATTGAAATCGAATCAACAGAGGAGGAAAAAGAACGAGGCAAAAAAATGGACCAACCTTTGCTGGACGGTATAATATCGGGATTGTTGTCATCCGGATCGTACATAGCATGAGCGGATGATGCTGTTTTGCTCTTGTCTTTAAAGCCTATAGAAGTGATGTTGGGCGAACGCGCTGAACTCGAACTGCGCACACGCAAGACGCCAAATACGATGACCGTGCATGTTACAAGGACGACACTTGCGACAACAATGATCAGCACGATGGACGTCACTGCAAACGGTACCTCTGATCCTTAAATACAACCCGTCAATATTATAAACAAACTGTTGCATATCAGCAAAGCAAGAGTATTCCTTAAGAAAACTACGTATTTCAGCGAATAGATCTTCAAGGAGAATATGGTAGTTCTATATTTCTTTTTTTTTACTATCGGCCTAAAAAGCTTTTCAAGCTGATATTCTATAACCCTTGGTGCTTATTAAAACATTATTTTAGTCCAAGTCTATGATTGGTTCAAAAGTTATTATAAACCTGTTGCTGTTTCTTGGTTGCAATTGTAAAGAAGAAAAATATCCAACCTGGGGATGGGGCCAGCAGAGATTAAATAAACTACCAAATTCTCAATACTTTATTTTTCGAATCTCCCAATCTAGATAGGAGTCAGAGCATACCTGTCTGTTTGGCTGCTACTTTTAACGTGTAGCCATCGAGAGTTATCGAATCGCTCTTGCCTTTCGAGTTGTACGCATAGATAAAAATCTTAAGGGCCGAGCCTGGCATTAAATCTTCCAAGATAAAAGCGGGCTTTCGGGACGTTCTGTTGACGAGCAGCATACGCGATAGCTCATCGTAAGCTTCGATTTGGAAACGCTGTGGCTGACCTCCATCGAATGCTTCCATGCACTCGACATCAAGGGAAGTCACGGTTACGTTATACACCGAGCAGTTGTACGGTAAGTCGGGCTTTCCTGAAACAATATGTATGGATCTTTCCTTGACGATTTCACACCAAAAATGAAGACTATTATGATTTGCCAAAAGTTTTAGAAAACAAGATTGAAGATTTTGAAAAACTGGTAAATTTATTGCTCAACAATATTAACTAACCAGCTGGTATGATGTGGAAGACACATGGGTCCCTCTGGCGGCCGGCTGTGTTCGATGCCCAACACATGACTGTTCCATAGTCCATCTCGTTGACAGGCGTGTAGGACAGGGTTGACAGAGACAGAGACAACGAGTTCTGATAGCGATTGCTACCAATTTCCATAGAATCGGCCGAATTGTTGAAATTCCATTTGAAGTCATCAGGAGGAGGGAAGGCGTCGACTTCACACATAACTCGCGCATGCTCTCCACGAGCCACGCCAAACACCTTTTTCTGGTCAGGCCGGCAAAGCGGCTTATCTGTTCGACATAGATGCAGCATTTGCTAAAACAGTACTTCTCTGACCAATTGTCGTGTACGAGAGATTGACTTTGCTTGATTGGCCTTATATTCGCACGTTATGAGTCAAATAGAAACAATACTTTCTATAATAAAATACAATACTTTTTTCTTCTCAGCATATAATTCTGACAACAAAATGAACGTATTCAGATTTTTTTTCAATTAAAAAATCAACGGTTTTGAACTCAAATGTCATACTTGACAATATTCCATGTATTATATGGAATATGGTATAGATGTTTTTCCCGTAGTAAGACTTACACATGACTTTGAGAATGACCGTGTTGCTCTCGCCATCCCCTTCGACGTTGGAAGCAACACAAGTATAGTTGCCAGCTTGAGTTTTCTTCACAGATTGCAACGCTAGTGCCTTGTGACTTAGAATTACGCCACCCTTCTGGTTATGCTGGAGTTGCTTGTTCTACAATGTGAAACAACATTAGAGTACATTGAAACGGAACGTCGCCGAGCACGAGCAGTGACAACAAGCATTTACAAATTTATACAACGGTATAATATTGAATAAAACGCACATTATGTTTCCATATCACTTTGTATGCGCTTGGGTTGGCGTCTACTTTACATTCGAAGTAAACATCATCTCCGTCCTCGATGTCTTCGGGATTCATTTTAGATCCCAATTCGAGCCTCAGTCGCGGCAAATCTGCAACGATTTGGAGAGTAAATTTATTATTGCAATAGTTGAATTAATGCGGAAAGTCACACGCCTGTGAGAGAGCAAGAAACAGCATGTATTGAGCAGTATAACATGTGCAGCAGAGCATGAAAATGTTTGAGATTCTGGATTAATCTTTAAAAAAATGTCTTCGTTCTGCTTACAAAATATGTTCAACTTCCTGACGTCTTCGAGGAAAGCGCCTTCAATTCTAAGATTGCTGGCTCGACACACTAACCGAGCTCCATTATCCTTGATCGATGGAGTGAACAGAAGTGTTGAAGTGGTAACGTTTCCATCAGCAGAAACCTGTAACAAGTCAAGTGAAGCGTGCAAGTCGAATTTATCAGAAAATTTCACGGGGGGTTGGAGAGTAAAACTGCCAAGAAATAGTCGCACCCTTAAAACAACCCCACAACCTCAGCGACTCTCAATTTTCATGGGCGCATAGTGTAAAGTTCAACTTCGATTTTGCGATGGGCGAAGGCATATGGAGATGATTTAATCGTTTTTATAACTAGATGCCAAGCTATTAGCTCACATAGTGTAGCACTAATGGTCTTACGATTTGAACATAATATGCCAAAAATCGACCCTGCCTACACCTGGACACAGCCATGAGAGAATAGCGTAGAAAACGTTTTGCCCAAATTTCGTGGTCAGAACTTCGTACCGACCGCTGATCCGATTTTGGCGCGGTTGGTCCCAAAAGTTGTGGTTTGCTCCAACTTGATGCATATTGTCTGGGGGATCCGTTAAGGGGTCGAATATAAAAAAAAAACTGTTTTTGAAATTATGACTTTTTTGACATTCGAGCGTTTTTGAGAACTTTTGAGTGTGTTTAGCGGATTCTCTTACTTGAAGTGCTCAACTAGAATAAATTTGCCAAATTTTGGTTTTGTTTTCAAATCGGCCAACTCCTTCAATGCTTTTTGCTGCAGACGGCGTACGGTGGACGGACAAAAACTTTTTATTGCAGATTTGTGTTCTAGAACCTCTGAAACGTGAAAGAAAAAATTTTCAGGGAGGTTTGTAAGAAAATTTTCCCGACTGAGAAAGGTACATTATTTCTGGAAATATTTAATGTACCAAAACAACAACTATATTGTTTTGGGTACTGCAACTCTAGTTTGACTTTCCACCTTAAAGTAAATCAATGTAGCGCATGCAGGGCAAACATTTTACCAGGAACTCTGGATGACTTCAAAATTGAACTGCAAGGACCTTAGAGCTAACACGGCTATTGAAACGGAATAAGCTTTTGCGAATCTACCAGTCGCTCTTCGCTATGATACCCAGGGCCTTTCAGTAAGAGAATAGCTAAGATAAGCCCTCGGATATTTGGCTCAATTTGAACGCATGACGTCTGCGAACAATGCGCAGCTGCTTTGAGATGCGTAAATTGATTCAACTGCCGCCTACCTACCGGTACAAAGTTATGTAAATATACGCATCTGTAGGATCACGTAAAGTTGATAGGTTGGTAGTTGGAGGTAGTAGCACGAGTTAGCACGGGCTTGCATGCTTGAACAGGTGATTACCATGGCACCGTGGGCTCAAAATTACTAGCAATGTTTTCATAGTATGGGGTTTTTCGGGTTTTGGTCCAAGTTTTTCGACCAGCGATTCTGATGATTTATTGATTTGGAAACACAGAAAAAAATACTCTGTAGCGTTTTCGGTTTCCACATCATTTGAAACGGGTGCATGTTAAATCGTTACCTAATTGGCCCCTCGAATGAGAGCTTACCCATGAGTCATGTTAACTCGATCAGCGACTAAAGCATTTTGGTTCGTTCACTCTTTTCCGATGTCTTTTGAGGCCCTCCTGTAGCGCCTGTTGAGGTCTTGATATTGTACCTTAATTTGCCATCTTCATTTTTATGGGATCTTACATCGGCATTATTGGGTTGAGAGAAAGCAATTTTAGGTATATTGTGCATGCGCAGTGAAAGGTTTGGTACGCCTGCTTTGAAACGTGAATAGTTTGATAGGGGATAAAAAAGTTTCATGGTCGATTACAATTCACTGTAGTACCTAAATAATGAGCCAAAATCGAACATGAACGAAACCGAAAATTAACGCTCGTGGGGAAATGGCTTTCTTTTTTCATTCTATCTTTCATTTATATTTGCATGAAATTGCTCTCGTTTCCCCCTACAACTTTTTTCGCTCAATTAAGATTACGTATTCTGCGGAGAAATCAAGAGGGCCAGGGGGGGGGGATTCTGCGGGGGAGAGGGGGGCTTATAGCAGAAAAAACCCTTAAATGAAACTTGAACGGGATTGTGCTTGTGTTCACGTATGAGCCGATGTTCATCTGATGAAGACTCCGAGATTTTCCTTGCTTTCACGTCTCTAAACCAAAGCTGCCAGAGCTAATACCGAACCGGTCGGATATCGAGGATTGCTCGGAGAGGAAATGAAGAAAGTACGAGGAAAAGATACTGCGTTGCTGATAAAAGCAATTTGAGTCAGCGCACTCTCGAAAGAGAGTTGAGCTAGACTGAAAAAGGCTTTCCTACCTAGATACGAACCAAAAAGCCGACTAGTCAACCTGTGTTTGATGGTCATTCTAGAAGATGTTGCAAAGACAAAGTCAATAGAATTTCGTGCAGATGGAGCAGAGTGCCCGAGTGGAGTCTTTCCTATTCGGCTGCATCGTCCCCATCTGATACGGAATTGGAGACCTCGGATAATTCAGAATTTGATTCCTCACCTCGTACGATGACTCACGACTTGAAGTAATGGAAACCCTTATCTAGAATTTCTATTAACTCTATTTTTCAGTCAATTGGAAGCTGAAAATACAGCACTTTAGACTCACACACACGCAACGATAATAAACAAGTGGCGCGTAGATAACACACAATACTAAGTGTTGTGTGTCATTTAGGCGAATGGAAATCTTCCATGTTTGGGCCTGTACATTTTTCGAGCAAATTGATTATGATTCGTCGAGTTCGGAGGATACAAAGATCAAAAATGCCAAAAAACAAACTATGCAAATTTTTAACCCCGCCTAAAAAATAGTACATCAAATAACCGGAAAGATCGCTGCTACAATTCAAATAATAGAAATGGGTATATCAATTGAAAATTTGATATTACCCTGCCCGACTAACCCTCGTAATGATTTTCTGTCTACCTAATTCCACGGGCTACACAAAAACGTCCGCCGTTTTACAGTCACGAGCCAAAAAGCGGACTGACTCGTGTGAATAAAATAAGGGGTTTCGTAGGTAATGTGTCTAATTGGAAATTTAACACCCGAAAGTTTCTTCGTCATCACTTTTCCCCCTAAAACCCATACTTCGGTCGTAAAACTATGAAAACTAGGTACCTTTGAAAAAAAAAAAAATGCGATTTCGGCCGCATCAATATTGACTCCTCAAAGGGACTAAGTATGTTGATCGAAATCCCGAAAAATAAGCAAATCTTAGGTTCTTCAGTCAATAACTAAGGATTTGTGCCAAAAAAACTAGAAGTCAAATTCAAGATTTTTTCAAACATTTTTCCGAGGGAACAAAACGTCAATAGCGAATGGTGTGGTAATTCCAAGGTCGATTGGTGGGAGGGGAAAGGCGTATTTAGGAGGCCAATTGGTTGGTGTGCTCGTCTTCAATCCGATGTAAGTCTTGAATGGGAGAAAGCGATTTGTATGTTTATTTTAAATTTACCAATGTTCATTCGAAATTTACCAATCGAACGTGTTGATTATACGGGTAGATTATAACTAAAGTCTCAAAAAAATCCTTTTACGAATCCGAAAGAATATTTTTCACAGTAACGAGAACCACGCAATCTCCTGCAAATAATAAACGATGAAGGCTGTTGAAATCCGAACAGATTTGAAAGCAGCCATCGAATACGCGATGAAACTAGGGAACAATGGGCGCACACTAGCAGATACAGGAATTGATTCAACTGCTGTGAAGCTCCGATACAAAGTTATGTAAATACGTATCAACGGAAGCATGTAAATTGAGGCTGAGTCTCTAGCTTCGGAACATTTGCTCGTCGGGTGGGTAATTCACACGGCAGTGTGCTCAAAGCGCGGTCTCGAATTGTGATGAATACATTAAACATTATGTGCTGTTTTAAATTATTGGACGATGGTGAAGGCACAGACACAGACACAGCACCGACACCGACACCGACACCGACAACGACACCTGGTGACATTTCGATACACCCATCTACTCAATACTTGGTATAAGTATCGAAGTGTCAGTACTGATATCAATATTTTATCGAAACATAAGTACTCGATTCCATGATTGATTGGTGTTATCCCACTTTTTTCCCCATTTTTTTTTTTTTGAAAATTATGGTAAGTGGTTGGATCTCGAAGTTGACTTTGATCTCGAAGTTGACTAGATCTCGAAGTTGACTAGATCTCGAAGTTGACTTTGATCTCGAAGTTGACTTTGATCTCGAAGTTGAGTTTGAACTCGAAGTTGAGTTTGATCTCGAAGTTGAGTTTGAACTCGAAGTTGTCATTGATCTCGAAGTTGACTTTGATCTCGAAGTTGACTTTGATCTCGAAGTTGAGTTTGATCTCGAAGTTGACTTTGATCTCGATGTTGAGTATGAATTCAGAGTTTTTTTCGGCGTTCGACAGAGGGAAAGCAAGACGAACTTTTTTATAATATTCTATTCATCTAAACGAGTAGAAAAGGGAGTTCGAAAATCTGGTGCGGAAATTCCGACTCACCCGAGAATCGAACCCAGTTACACGAAAACAGTTGTTGTATTCAGCAAATAACTTTTAACATTTTAACATTATAAAGCGTTGCTGCGCATTGTTGTTGCGCATCTATGATGGCGACATACTCTACCTCATAAGTGGACCTACTTTCTCAAGAGGTCCTTACGTTCAAAGTTTCAACAGGTCCTAACAATCAATACCCATCAACCAACACAGACACAGACACAGACACAGACACAGACACAGACACAGACACAGACACAGACACAGACACCGACACCGACACCGACACCGACACCGACACCGACACCGACACCGACACCGACACCGACACCGACACCGACACCGACACCGACACCGACACCGACACCGACACCGACACCGACACCGACACCGACACCGACACCGACACCGACACCGACACCGACACCGACACCGACACCGACACCGACACCGACACCGACACCGACACCGACACCGACACCGACACCGACACCGACACCGACACCGACACCGACACCGACACCGACACCGACACCGACACCGACACCGACACCGACACCGACACCGACACCGACACCGACACCGACACCGACACCGACACCGACACCGACACCGACACCGACACCGACACCGACACCGACACCGACACCGACACCGACACCGACACCGACACCGACACCGACACCGACACCTACACCGACACCGACACCGACACCGACACCGACGACGACATCTAGTGACATTTCGATCTCGAAGTTGACTTTGATCTCGTTGTTGAGTACCTATGAATTCAGAGTTTTTTTCGGCGTTCGACAGAGAACCTGGGATTCATTATTCATTTGGCTTGCGTCCCTGCTAAATTCCGCTGACTATGTTAAAAATAGGATATAAGTACGTCTACGTGGATGAGTACCTCGGTGAAAATTTTTGACATTGATGAAACTCCAATATTTAGGTATTAGTATTTTTATACTCAAACAAATATAGTAGCCATTCTGCTACTTTGACGCAAAGAGTCCACAATTCTGGTTTGTTAAAAGTCATGATTTCAAATCATAATTTCATCTCTGATCCAGATAATAAATCTCCCGAAAAATTAAAAAAAAAGAAATCAGTTTTTAGCCTATACCTATCTAAAATTTAAACAACATGGAACATGCGTCATCAAGTTGAAACAACCGTTCCCTCAAAAAGGCAAATAATCAACTCATTTATTGATTTGACCTCAACTGCTACACTTGTTTCGAATTTTCGTTCCTCGATACCGGAACGTTTTTTTCCCAGTTGGGTCAAGGCTAAAGCCCGTTCCCCTCATGGTATGGAGAAGATCTCAGTAATTTAGGTATGTACTGTCAATCGCAGCCACAATTTTCGAGGTCCCGAATTCAAGGTTCCTAGCCAGCAATTGTTATCTGTTGAAAAATTAAATTAGATATTTTTAGATTGAAGATGACGTTGCAGGTGGTGGGCATTGTATAAATTGCAATACTTCAACAGTTTCCATAGGTATGCAAAAGGAAGAACTGTGCTTCAGCCGGCCGGAACGTCAGGATGAGGTCAGTGGTCTCTGCGGCCACTCCGTAACTTGGGGTATCCATCAAAGAGTATACATGTTTCCTCAGCTCCTGCCAACAATCAACTCGCTCCTCTCTGTAGATAATTCTGATTTACGGCGTTCCAGCGGTGCAGAGTATGGTAGAGTGAGAAACTCGGCTCGGCAATGCAAACTTTTGTTTCGCCCATTTGCACTCGTATAGCAGTATTCCTCATATCGCACACAACTCATGCATCTCTTTCTCCCTCTATCCTACCCCTGCTCACATCTACCGGTTGCTCCCCTATCAAGCTAACAAATGACGCCGATTGACGCTGGTTCTATCGTAACTGGGCGTGTATTTTGCACAGCCGCTTTCAAAACATCGCGATTTGGCAGACTCAACAGCACACACTTCATATATATCCAGCTCGTGAAGCCAACTCTTTTCGCTCTATCATAAAATGCGAAACCTGGTTTTGGTTTTTAGCCGATTCGGGATTTCTGATGGGAATTGAACAACTGGAGCGCGGGCGAGATGGTCCAACAAACTGTGGCCAACTGTTGACATTTATGAGCTTGCGAATGATGGATCAACACGGTAAGTGCGTGTATATTTGAGTTATGGTGCGTCAGGGAGTTTCCTATTCAAATATATATGTTTTCTCGATTGAAATTAGTGGATTTTTTTATTTAGAATTTACTTACTGTACAAAGATGACACACGATACATAGAGTCTGATCAAAATAAGTTCGAACCATATTTGCTCAGATTATCTAATCTAAAAGGTTGGGTGGTTAAAAGAATTTCCTCCAGACAATTAAAGCCAAACTGTTTGTGGTATGATAATAACAAGTTGTACTGCCTTTTAAGTAGGTAATTAATTTGGTAGGTGGTAATGGGTGAGTGGTTGTTAATGGCGAGAATTAATTTATTAATCCTGCTTGAAATTTGTTCTTTGCTTGTTGTTGTTTTAGTTCTGACACATTTTTAGTTTTTAGTAAAAGCTGGATGCTTAAATAGCTACCATAAAACTTCACGCACGATAAAAACAGTTAAAATGGACACATCCTCAAATTTGGACGGTAGTGGTCATGTGACCGATTAGACCGGTCTCCCAGCCCAGAGGAAAGCAATACATTTGCCAAAATCCTTGGCACAGTATCCAAAATATTCACCCAATCCCTGATACAAGGACTTCATTTCAAGGGTCGATAATCTACCACAGATTTAAGTAACTATATACCTAATACATGTTCGAAACCCGTTCAAACCTAATTTCGCAAAATAACTCAACCTGGAGGTAGGTACTCATTAAATACGGGTTACCTTGACCTCCCTTGCGAGTGATTTCAGGGCAATGGGACTGAGCAGTATTCGAGGGTATAGGATAAGGGTGGTGGTCAGAGAAATCAAAACTTTAGCGGACAAACATGCTTGGTTTAGGCTACGAGCAGGTCTCGAAATTATTCAGAAGCATAGAGCTCGCTTGCCTTTCATACAATCCATTGGGTGCGTGAGGCGGGTGGCACATCCTTACGAAAGGAGTGCCTCGGGGGTGGCATTGTATGACCCCCCTGCCCGCCGGATGGGCCTCGCCCTTGGGAAATCACTGGGTATGTCTTATCTGGCCTTTCCTTGTCACCCCTCTCCTTGTTGTCATTCACTATCGCGACAATGCTTACTCCGCCCCAGCCCTTAGGGGACAAGGGCTGGCCACCGCGAATCTACCGAGGAATCACTCAAGAGCTGGTGATTTTTTCCATCCGCTCGGAAATGGCGAAATATACTTAATTTTTCTCATTCAGCTGAGCGTTTGCAATCAAGTTAATTTTCAATTACTGAACCGTTTAATAGTTTGAGTGTCAGACTCGAAACACAAAGCTGCTCTGAGTTGTAAACTTGAATCCCAAAGTCGGAGGAAAAACCCCACATCTGGTGATACCCTCTGGCTCAACACAATTAAACACTCTTTGAACTTTAATTATTGGTTCATTTTTCTCAAAACATGAACCTATGTAGACGGTCAGGAAAAAAATAATTTTAAAACCCCCTGAAAATTTGTTCACTAATCTAGTTATCAGCGATTTTTTTTTTTTTTGTTGAAATTTTTGATCTTTATAGCCTCTATAGTATTCATAATGTAATCAACTCGATTACAAAATTTCACGCACCAAAATATGGAAGTTCTGTGCATTATCTAGGCACTGGTTTTATTTGGAAGTGCCCCTCTATATGATCCAAACGCTCGCGTGAAGCCGAATCATCGTAATACGTTCTATACGGTCGTCGTTGGTCGTCTGAATCGACCTATCGCAGGACTGGATTACGCACATTAGGGCAGAGTTTCAAGTGCCACCCCAACGCCCAGCAACGATAAAAGGGCCGGAACCGCAAACGCCGACCACTACCCTTTGGCGACAAATGGTTGAAATAAATTAAGGGGAAATCCCACTCTAAATGTGAAACATTCGGATTTCCTCTTATCCCCTTGCGTTAGATTTGACTGATATACACCTATCTCCGTCCGAAATAAGTAAAGGTATAATAGTGTGACGAATAACGTTGCTAAGTAGATTGGTGGCATGGTTACACTTTTTTGTTTATTACCCAGTGTTAAATCTTAGAAATCCCCCAAGAAAAAAAAACTTGGAACTATTTTTAAATTCTGAACTACTAGTTACCTATTTCTTTAGTAAGTAGCGCTAGCCACTAGTCTCCCATGCATCGAAAAAATTCTGTCAATGGTCTCATTCCCCAACTTAATACCAATAATAAAATGTGCCATGGTTCAACGAAGCGTCGAAGACTGCAGCGCATTATTTTACTGCGGTTTGAATAGAAAAAAATAGATAATATGTATTTAGGTGCATATGTACCTACCTTTTGTATGGCATTCTTCAGTTCCACGTTGTCCTTCCACCATGTGACTTGAGCAGCTGGACGGGAGCCGTAGCTCTCGCAAATGAGCTCGTATTCCTTGAAGGCTGACAGAGGTGACTGGGTGCTCAAAATCGAGACGCTCAGCGGCTTAACTGCAAGAAAACATTTAGGGCATGAATGCATAGCACTTCCTAGGCATAGGAGCCGTTCGACGGACCAGCACTTCCTTTGTACATACCTACCTATTATTGGTCAATTAAAAAAAACCAGTGGTGCGTAGATAACACACAATACTTCCATATTTTGAAACGTAAAATTGTGACACAATTTGATCATATTTTGACTGCTTTTAAGGGTGTTTAGGCCAAAAATATCGAAAAATTCACTATTAAAATTTTAAAATTCGCCCAAAATGAAACCAGTGGTGCGTAGATAACACACAATACTTCCATATTTTGAAACGTAAAATTGTGACACAATTTGATCATATTTTGACTGCTTTTGAAAGTGTTTAGGTCAAAAATATCAAAAAATTCAGTATTAAAATTTTAAAATTCGCCCAAAATGAAAAAACGCCACATTTTCGGAATGTAAAAAATATCCACATATTCTGCAAGGTAAAACAAAGATTTTGAGACCAAGAACGCTCAAATCGGTTCATTTTTGCGGCCGGAAAAAAATAAAATAGAAAACACTAAAAATGCAAATATCTCGGAAGTACTGTGCGTTATCCAAATTCCGATTAAACAGGGTGATAGGTCTTGCCGAGACAAACATTTCAGTTCAAGAAATTTGAAAAAAGGTTGAGAAATGAGGGAGATATGGCCATTTTTGTAAATGACCACAGACGGACACACGGACAGACGGACACACGGACTAACGGACACACGGACACACGGACACACAGACACTTGTTCAGGAAGTGATTCTGAGTAAATGTGTATAAGAAAAAGTTTTTTCTGAGGCTCCGTTCCGATTCTCGATTTTAGGACGATCACAATACTTCCATTTACTCTGTAAATATGGAAGTAAAAATGTCACATTTTCGGAATGTAATAAATATCCACATATTCTGCAAGGTAAAACAAAGATTTTGAGACCAAGAACGCTCAAATCGGTTCATTTTTGTGGCCGGAAAAAAATAAAATAGAAAACACTAAAAATGCAAATATATCGGAAGTACTGTGCGTTATCCGAATTCCGATTAAACAGGGTGTTAGGTCTTGCCGAGACAAACATTTCAGTTCAAGAAATTTGAAAAAAGGTTGAGAAATGAGGGAGTTATGGCCATTTTTGTAAAAGACCACAGACGGACAGACGGACACACGGACACACGGACAGACGGACAGACGGACAGACGGACAGACGGACACACAGACACTTGTTCAGGAAGTGATTCTGAGTAAATGTTTATAAGAAAAAGTTTTTTCTGAAGCTCCGTTCCGATTCTCGATTTTAGGACGATCACAATACTTCCATTTACTCTGTAAATATGGAAGTAAAAACATTTCGTTTCTATAAAACTAGCATGATATGGAGACGATCACAGCAACCTAGGTACTGTCAATCGCAACCTCGATTTTCGAGGTACCAATTCAAGGTTGCTCGCTTGCTACCTAAAAATTGGAACCTCGAAAATCGTGGTTGCGATTGACAGTACCTATGTTGCTGTGATCGTCTCCATATCATGCTAGTATTATGGAAACGGAATGTCTGTTTTTTTGAAATTGACCAATAATATGTGCAAGGGACGTGCTAATGCATCGAACGGCTCCTATGGCTAGGAAGTGCTATGAATTAGTTATTATTAGTTTGGCTCATTACTCAATTTTGAGCAATAATGAGAAACATGTAACGGCATGTCTTGGTTTATTATTCAGTAATATACCATTGTTATCATCCGGGGACGAAATTTCCTGACAGGCCCTAAAATTTTCATGGCTTACGTTTCAAAGAGTTTGGAATCCGACTGAGCAATAAAAAAATCCGATCCAATCGTTCAATTTTAAGACTCCTGAGTGAATTCTCAAAATCTTGAAAAAATGTCCTTTCAATAGCCTTTTTCTTGCTGAATCGAATGAGACTGATGCCGCATCGGTAGCTTTCATCGTTCATAAGTTACAGCATTTTTTGAGAGAGAGCTGGGATGCCTGTAGGCTAGACTTCGATGACTTCTCGATCTCATCATATTGAAAGAAAGTTGCGATTCTGCTAATAGTTTTGAATCAAATTTCACCCGTTCGATTATATTTTCATTTAATTAATGCCAAAGCGACATTATGGCAATTGGTGTTTGGATGCACGGTTACCTGTCAACCTTAATAAGTATAGGATTGAATTTTCTTGGATACCTATCTATTAAAATTCGACAGGTCGGATGATCTTCCGTCCTTGTTTTCCTTTTAAATATGTGAGTAGGATCATCATCTCCGAGAAGACGTTTGCTGACGTTTTACCATTTTTATTGTTATTTCGCCGCCCTGATAGCTTTACGCACGGCGCACACCTGTCAACTTGGCCTTATTGCTTTAGTGTTTTCCCTAGAGGCAACTCGCACTGGCAGAGCAGTCGAGTGTCTGCCGAGTGCAGCGCGGTGCTCATAAATAATTTTCCCGTACCCGTTGGTAGGTTATAAGGTATAAGGTGCCAGCGAACGTAACAGCCTGGATTTTACCGTGGATGTAGCGACTTTTCGTTTGAGAAAGCTATAAATTTTATATATTCAGAACGCAACAACCGAAAAGCACGCTTCACGCTCCATCACGCACCTTTTTCCGTGGGCCCCATTGTGGGCATATTTCATTTTGCAGGAAAAATGGCAATCCGTCCGCATCCGGTAATTCCAATTCTGCTGAAAGGGAATCGAGCCTTTTTTGGAGGTTCCTTCCAGGGGAAACTTACGATTCCATTGCAGACATTAACTAGTGTCATTAGTGCCTTTCACCAATCGCATCAGCCACGAGCGATCTGAGGACTCCACCCGGGTAGGTACAGAACCTCAAGACTCCACCAGCCGCGTTTTTTACTTTTACCGTTGTTGAGGCTTGTGTATTCTTAATGTTAGTATTGATGCGGCATCGGCAGTGCGATGGCTACTGCGCACATTATAAAAGTTGAAGTGATGACCAGTGAAGGAGGGAAAGAGATGATGCTGGTGGAAGGACACGAGTTTTTCAAGCAGATTCCCTGTACCGATTCCACGATAGCCGCACAATAGCTCGAAAACACGCACTCCGAAAACAAATTCAACTTTATGTGAATGAAAACATTTCTCGGACCGAGCTGGTACGCAACGTAGAGTAATTTTAAACCATTTACCATGATTGACGTCTTATAGCGATGAGGAGTAGGTATATGTATGATGTTTTACTGTAACCTAGCTTTTCCTTGTCAAATTGAGAATTTTCCTGACGAAATTAAAAAATTTCCAAGGCGCTTCGGTAAAGAAAACTTCTGAATTTGGTTCGGAGAAATTTTAAATTTGATTTTGAAAATTCTTAATCTGACTTGGCTGCATAAAAACTTATTTTATTCCACTGATAATCATCCTGGGTTCCTTGGTAATGCGCAGATATATGCGTTCCCTATTACCTTGTTCCTTTTTACGTTTTTGATCGTCAGAGGAGCGTGGGTGGAATCCTGAGATTCCAACGAACACGCTCCGGGTGGAATCGTGGGCTTTTGCTAAGCTGCTCTAATCATTAAATGAATGAGCGGGCGGAATCATGAACCGCCCCCTTCCAGTTGTTACATTATTAGAGGGCTTGGATTCTTTCGTCGCCTACGCATTGTTTCTCAACAGGTTTGTAGAACGGCTCTGGGGTCGATTGTCAGAATAATCTATATCAGGGTTTAGGAGTAAAAAAAAAAATAAATAAATGATGGTTTAATTGTTTTAACCCATAGGGCATCACAAGGAGTGGGTTTAGTTCTCCAATATCATTTAATTCCGAAAACCCCGAATGCCAGGGATGACATGAATCATAAGGCTATGGACCAAATTTTTCATGGCACCTGTGGGAATCGAACCCACAACTCTCAGGTATAGCCTGCAGCTAGGCAGACGCACTAGCCACTAGACCAACCCGTGAGCCCGGGTTTAGGAGTATGAAACTAACAATATAGGTAAGTGGCAAAAAGTGGTGACAAAATACGTCAAATTATTAGAGGAAAAATTCTGCAACCACGTATTCTGCAAGGTGAAACAAAGATTTTAAGACCAAGAACGCTCAAATCGGTTCATTTTTGTGGCCAGGAAAAAATTAAATAAAAACTCTTGAAATGCTAACGTATTGGAAGTTTTGCGAGTAGTTCGAATTCTTTTTCAACTGGGTGATTGGTCTTACTGAGAATATTCCAGTTTATGAAATTTGGGGGGAATGTTTAGAATTGAGGGAACTATAGCCATTTTTGTAAATGACCGCAGACAATAGCTCAGGTTAGGTGCACGACCTTCCATTTACTCTGTAAATATGGTTAACTTCCACGCTGCCAATTCTTACACTGGGGCTTATAATTCATAATGGCTTTCGTCCTTTATTTGATGTAAATTCTGCATAATGCATTATTCTCTCCCACTAAGGGTATTGAACGACAAACGCTGCTAAGTAGATTAGTGACATGGGTACATTATTTGTCTGGGTATCACAGAAAGGTAAGTTCAAATAGTTGGAGTAGGTAGGTTTATCATCATATTGTAAAAGTGAAAATTTGTATACAAATGGAAAAATGTACTAGAAAAATTCCATCGGAATTTCGCAGTTAACGTTTTGACATTTTGATCAATATTGACTAATCTTGCCGAGCCACTTTCAACGCAAAAATCTTTCCACTTTCTTCTAGTTCTTTCCACTTTCTTCTAGCCACTTTCAACAAAAATCTTGCCATCTTGCCTAGCGCTTACGGGGTTTTTTATTTTATTTTTTCCTGGTCACAAAAATGAACCGATTTGAGCGTTCTTGGTCTTAAAATCTTGGTTTTACCTTGCAAAATACGTGGATATTTTTGCTCCAATAATTTGCCCTCCGATACTAACTTATACAAAATTTTTTTTTTCGAAATTTGTTTTAGACATACCTATTATCTTCGTGCTTTAAGGTATTGTTATGATGCGCAGGTAAGGGATAAATTGATTCGCACGGAAACGATGATTTTGTTACAAATTCGTGAGTTATCCGAATGGATGGCAGCATCGAAGACAACATGCGTATACATAATGCCGAGATAAGGGCTGAATGCGGAAGCTGCGTAATCCAAATACGCTGCCATTGCTGCGAGGGCTCTGAGCTCAGCAGCTGAAGGACTCTCGAACAGCATCAACAATGAAGGTTTAGCGCGGCAACAGAGCCGGCGAGTTGGTAAAATAGCGAGGAGAAATGCGCATAATGCCAGACACTTTCCGCTCCTTTACGGATCAAGTTCGAGTTAGGCGAAGGCGAATACAATCGATAGGAACACGGCTTGCATGACTAAGGCAAAACAGACGCGCTTTGAATGAGACCTCTACCTGGCCCCCGTTGAGTTGGCGCTTCTCCGACGCAAGGTGAACAAGGTGAACGTGCTCAGTTGTCACGCTTCCACACACGGAGACTGACATCGGTTAGCTACAGACGATTGTGTCGTTTTGTTCCACTCACGTAGCCCCATCGACGATAAAATTCCCTTGAAAGTTCACACACACCTATTGCGTATAGGTATTCACGTTCTACAATGCTCGAAAATAAAAGCTAATAGTGAATTCTGAAAAATAAAAATAAATTCCGCTTTACGTCAAGATTTATGGCCCCAACCGGGCCTGGCATGGCGAAGGCGCTTTTCTCGGAAGATTATCCGTTAAGGATAGGGATGACCATCGATGTCCGATACTATCGAAACATCAATGTTTTGGCTTCGGTTTCGATGTTTTACCATCGATGTTGAACCTCCCGATATTATTGGAACATCGATGTTTTAGAAGCCGATGTCGACATAATACATCGACACCAATATTATTGGTGTTGTGGTGAGTCGTTGTGCCTGTGTGGTATTTCCGTGTCGTAGTATCCCATGCCAACCCAGTGGTTCTGACTAAAAATGGGAAAAAAGAGCGTTTGGTGGACTGACTTTGTCAAAATTTGCTGCAAATGGTTTTGACCAAATGGACTCATGATTTTGAATAAATAGGTGGAGGATTAATAATGTAAAATATAATATATTGTGTATATTATAGTGTATATTATAAGTGTATATTATATTATACGTGTATATTATACGTGTATATTATACGTGTATATTATAAGTGTATATTATAAGTGTATATTATACACTTTCATTCTTACCAAGTTTGCAGCATCCCTTACCCACACCCACCACATATTCATTTGTTTTAACTGAGATCTGACCTCTTTGGCTCCTTACACAAGTTTACAATAGAAAATTCAAATTTTCGATGTTAAATATCGATGATTTTGGTTCGATGTTTTACTGGCATCGATGGCTAGTGTCCGGTGTCAACATCGATGCTGACATCAATGTTTTGTTCTCGATGTTGCATCCCTAGTTAAGGATGTGCCTGCAAGGGTCGCAAATGTTGGTTGGCACGCCTGCCGTAGTATTTTCAAAACATGCGCTTACAGCGTCTTCGAAGAATGTCCAATTGGCATATTTATTCGGTGTATTTCCGCCAAGTTTTATGCTCACGAGTCGCCGGTGTTCAGCTATCAATCTTCGACCCATAACTTTCGGCTGGGACATTTTATCAAGTGCTTAGTCGTCTCATTAAATTCGCATCCCCGGCTGCGTGTTATCGGCATCGGCAGTGAATCAGCTGAAGGACCGAGCTAACCCTTATCAGTCCCCATGAATTTCTCCGTTCTCAAATGGATCGATCTTGTTCGTTTCGAGCGTGACAGTTTATGGTGAATCAACTATCGATTAGTGATGGCAACAAAAAATCGATTTTTTTGAAAAATCGATTTTTACGGTTTAAATAATCGATTTTTGAAAATCGATTTATTGAAGGCGATTTTTATTTAAAATCGATTTTTTTACCAAAAAAATCGATTTTTACCTGTTTAAAATGCGTTTTTGTTATATTACAATAAAAATAATACATTAAAATATTATCCCGTGTAGAGAATCTAATATAACGATCCATATTTACTCCAGCGTTCAGTATTCAGTAACGATGTGAGTTCCACTGTTTCTACAGTCACCATTTTACCACAGATCGAAATAGACGGCACTACCTTCACAACATAACTCGATCTCGTTCGAATCGAATCATTGTCGTTGAGGTCTCCCCACTCTCTCCCTCCTTCCCTTCCCCGTCTTTTAAATGTTAATAAATACATAAACGATAAATCAAATATTTTCTTTATTTACCTTTTTAAATAGTTGTTTTCTAGAAGTCAGGGGACTATTTCATAAACTTACACGCTTACAAGTACAAGGTGTACACCGGTAAAATTATAAACTACTATTTTAGACAAATTATACTGATCATACCACTCAGCAGAAGAATAAAAACAATGATCAGTTCAAATCAGCTGATTCACCATGTCATTTGTAAACTTGTACTTTTATGTTACAGGCCCCATTTATTGTTTTACACCATATTTTACTGGTATATCTCATAGATTTAAAAAAAATCGATTTTCTTCAAAAATCGATTTTTTGGTCTCGATTTTTAGTTGAAATCGATTTTAATCTTTCGATACATCGATTTTTTGAAAGATCGATTTTTCTATAAGTGTTGCCATCACTACTATCGATATTCTGCCTTATCGATATCTTTCGTCTCAGCGTGAGCTCCTCTGTATTTCCGTCTCTGTCTTTCGCTCTGCCTCCTGCACTTGAATTTAAAACTCGCCGTAGCCTTCAAGATTCTTATCTTCCGTCGCAAAAATTTTAAACGTTTCGTACAAATATTGTCTGTCTATGGAAGTTCGGACGAGAAGGAAAACGCTTATCTGGTACGGGATTGATGTATCTGAGATCGTTGCTGATCACGACGTGAAGTCAAATTAATGAAGTTTTGAAGGTCTCCTGCTCAGCAGCTTGAAGAAAAGATCAAGTTATGTGGGACCTTTGATGTGCAATGGTCGAGCGGACCTAGTGAGAAGGTCACCGCAAGCGAATACTTTTTTTGAAGTCAGATATCAGGGTTAGGGTCTTCAGATATCAACCAAAAGTCACTGTCAACAATATGGCACATTAATAAAACTCTGTCAAATTTAAAAACGCAAGAACAAGACTAGCATTATTTAACAAACTGTTATTTTCAAACCTATTTGGAGACAGGTCTATTCAGTCACAGTCTGACCGCTGTCTGATTTTTGGGGGGTGATGTCTTTTGTGATTGGGCTTCGGACCGTGTTATACAAAATTTAAAAAAAATTGAGAAATGAACAACGTTTTTGGTTTTTGGTACATTATTTCCAATAATTTTTCATTAATTTTAATTTTTTTTATAATTTACCAATGTAATCGGTCGGGAAAAATTGGTTTTCCGAATGTGTGCATGAGAAACAACAGGCTAAAAGTAAAGCAGATGGTGTTTCTAAAGATGGAATAAGCTTTCGGAAGAACCAAAATAAACGTGAGCAAGTTGGACGTACGTAGTAGCTGGACGAGGATATATTCTCTCCCAGTTGCTCTATTCGAATGCATAAAATCGTCCGGCACCTGAGTAGCAGAAAAGTTTGAAACGCCTTGCCTTGTATGGTTCAATAGGCTGATAAGCAAAACACTTCTGAAATGTATACAGTGCTCGGGTATCAATTTATTCATACTGTCGGTAACTTGGGAAGCTGTATCACAGTATAGATTGGTTATCGAGTTCTGTTCAGCGTGCGATGTATTCGGAGGAAAAAAGTAAACATCGTAAAAACCTGATAGAGTTGGAGAAGGGTAATGAAACAAGAGATAGGGTAGCGAATGGGAAGCGAAAGTGCCTAGAAGTTGGCACTAACTCGAACCCTCAGCAGTATTAGGGGTTCCGCTATACGCCTACCCCGTATCTACATACAGAGAGCAGTATCAATTTACACAGAAATGTACTTTTCTCGATTTTCTTTTCGTAACTTAATTGAAAGTTTTCTTTTCTTTCGTTTCAGCCTTCTCCAATCTTATTCTCCAAGGTGGAACGTGAGATGGGTAGGAGCGGAAGAGGCTACGAAGCTGTCTCGGGGTTAACAACATCGAATTTACAACCCTCCCCCACCCACAGACCACCTTCTCTGATCCATTTGTGCCTCTTTTTTCCCTCCACTAGAAATTACTTATCGAGCGTGTTTATTGAGAGCGAATGATACACTAGTGTTGCACAATATTCATTGTAGATTCCCCATAAGCCAGATTCAATTCCCAGTAAACAGAGATGGGCAGAATTTGATTTATATATCAGTTTTGCACAATATTTAATTCTTTAATAAACCTGTCTGGTCGCTTGAGATATTTCTTTTCTAACACAACTGAAATTTTCACGGTTTACGTTACAATTTGGGTAGAATCAGAATCTGACATAAAAACATTTCCACCCGTCCGCCCACCGCCGAATAGCGTCAAAAATATCAGAATTTTTTTAACAGTTTTTCCCCATTTATTTGGACTATTAACACTCAAGAAAGGGGACGAATTGAGTAGCTATGTCCTGTCAAGTTTCGACCCGCTTCTTGAGGGGGGCAGGTCACGCCCAGGACAACTTCGGTTAATGGGCAGAAACGTCTGGAACGACGGTTTAAATTGTCGACTTGGCTTGACCTCCTTTTTCACGTACTTTTTACTTCCATAATTACACAGTAAATGGAAGTATTGGAATCGTCCTAAAATCGAGAATCGGAACGGAGTTAAAAAAATTTTATTTACCTATACACATTTACTCAGAATTAATTCCTGAACAAGTGTCTGGGTGTCCGTCTGTCCATGTGTCGGTCTGCGGTCGTTTACAAAAATGGCCATAACTCCCTCATTTCTCAACCTTTTTTCAAATTTCTTGAACTGAAATGTTTGTCTCGGCAAGACCTTACACCCTGTTCAATCGGAATTTGGGTAACGCACAGTACTTCCGATATATTTGCATTTTTAGTGTTTTCTATTTTATTTTTTTTTCCGGCCACAAAAATGAACCGATTTGAGCGTTCTTGGTCTTAAAATCTTTATTTTACCTTGCAAAATATGAGGATATTTTTTATACTCCGATAATGTGGCGTACTTTTATTTTGAGCAAATTTTAAAATTTGAATAGTGAATTTTTTCAATTTTTTTACCTAAACGCCCTTTAAAGCATTCAAAATGTGATCGAATCGTGACACAATTTTACGTTTCAAAATCTGGAAGTATTGTGTGTTATCTACGCACCACTGGTTTTCCATAGCTCAATAACAGTGAGTTAGAAACAACATTTTCTAGAAAGCAATTATAGCCGAAGAAAATATTTTCTCTAGCAAAGCGAGTTGTCGATTTGACGTCAACGAATTCATAAGTTGTCAGCTGCACGTGGAATTTTATAAATTACGTTCCTTCAAGTATCCGATCCAGAACATGAAAGAGAAGTGAAGAGCGTCAAGTTCATTCGAAGTTGGAGCCCCCAGCTAAATACACGAATACTTCCGAGTAAGTATGTAAGTAACGCACACACCGCCACTCTCTTTTTTTCCTGCTACCCGGTTACCACCGACAGCACTCTCTTCCAACTAGCTCTTTTACCACAGGCCCCGGCTAAATATAACTCTGCAGAAAACTCACCATGCGTTCATTATGCTGGGCTTAATTAAATTAGAAGTTGCCCGGAAGGTAGTGTAGGGATGGAATGGTGAAATAAAGAAACCGGTGCACCGCAGTGGTTGGAGAAGGAACTGCTGGCAAACATGAGCGGGATATTGGCCAAGCAGTTGCAGGGAAAGTTGAACAGGAGCTCGGCGAAACTGCGATGTAATGTTGTAATAATCGGCTACCTGCCCTCGCTTAATTATACGACAGTTATATCCGAATCGAAAAGCTACGTTTGAGCATACTGTTTTACGACAGTAAACAAACTTACTGAATTTCTCTCAAATCAAAGTGCCAGATGACCCATACTAATTGCGGGTAAAAAAATTTTTGAGCTCCAGGTGCTAAATTATAAACCAGTGGTGCGTAGATAACACACAATACTTCCATATTTTGGAACGTAAAATTGTGACAAAATTTGATCATATTTTGACTGCTTTTAGGGGTGTTAAGGTCAAAAATATCGAAAAATTCACTATTCAAATTTTAAAATTCGCCCAAAATAAAAAAACGCCATATTTTCGGAGTATAAAAATATCCACATATTCTGCAAGGTAAAACGAAGATTTTGAGACCAAGAACGCTCAAATCGGTCCATTTTTGTGGCCGGAAAAAAATAGAGTAGAAAACACTAAAAATGCAAATATATCGGAAGTACTGTGCGTTATTCAAATTCCGATTAAACAGGGTGTTAGGTCTTACCGAGACAAACATTTCAGTTCAAGAAATTTGAAAAAAGGTTGAGAAATGAGGGAGCTATGGCCATTTTTGTAAATGACCACAGACGGACACACGGACAGACAGACAGACGGACAGACGGACAGACGGACGGACGGACACACGGACACACAGACACTTGTTCAGGAAGTGATTCTGAGTAAATGTGTATAAGAAAAAGTTTTTTCTGGAGCTCCGTTCCGATTCTCGATTTTAGGACGATTCCAATACTTCCGTTTACTCTGTAAATATGGAAGTAACTTACTCTGTAAATATGGAAGTAAAAACAACTCATAATTTGCAATAGTTCATGGTATGTATCACTTGGAGTGTCACTGACTAGGGTTTGTTACTTAAATTTATGTTCTTGGTTGCTAAAGTTTTTTGTTTTTAGTTCATCTACCAGTTCCTCCTCATGAACCCTGACGGTTGTTTACACCTAAAGGCCTCAAAGTATGTTTGGTTCGTTTTAAGTTATGGTCAAGTACTAAAATGATTAATGTCCATTGTTGCCATCTGCGTTGATTGCACTATTGTTGTTATTGGCCCTGATGATTACATAGATGATCGAAAGCTAGGCAAAAGAGGCGTCTGTTCTGTCTGACCCTAATCTCGATCAGTTGACAACTACATCAATTTGCGGGTCGATACATCCATTTTCCACAATAATCGTGGTACGTTAACTTTTGAAACCAACTGAGGCTGTGATGTCCAAAACTCGCTCTTTGCAATTTTAACGAAAATTGGGGTGACAGCTGTTTCTGAAAGGTTTGTGTCCGCTCTTTCAGAATCCGGAGTCAGAATTGAGAAAAACGAGCTCCTTCTCCGTTTAATTGACCTTGAAATACCTGGATGAGATCCAAAACTCGTTCCTTGCAGGCAGTTGTGAGTTCCAAAACTCGTTAGATGCAAGATTTAGTGCCAAAACTCGCTCCTTGTGAATTTAAATTCGTTCCTACGCAATTATTTTTCAATAGATTCATCTTTCCTTGCATACAGAGCTCCATTGATGTAATCTAAATCATGTGGTGAAAAAACATGTGAATCGGCTGTATAATAACGTTTCGGAGGTTTTTCGTGATTTCTGAAAAACGGGTTACCTTGCAAGGAGCAAGTTTTGGAAATCAGTGCCTCAATTGATCATAATATTTTTACCACGCTGAAGGATAAATACTTAATATCGAAAAACTCATTGCCTACGGAAATTTTAAAACCCGTCTGAAACTAAAATAATATTTTGACATATTATGTTGCAGGAATAAATTCTGGAAATAATGTACCAAAAAATATACTCTTGATAACAATGTCACTTACCAACAGCTCGATCGTGAGTTGATACCATGATCCGGGGCTGGGGTATACCTCACCTTCAAGACTCAACTGTTTTGCGAGCTATGCATTCAACTCCAGAACAACAATACACCGACCAGGGGTAGGGTGCATAAAAAATAACCGCGCGGTTAACCAAGGGTGAGGACCCTCATAACCTGGAGGCACATCCTTCCGGGACATCCTTACCCAAGGCCTCGGATTCCGTTGCTCCACAGACGGACGCACTAATACTTGTCCAGATAGCGATTCTGAATATGAAAAATATCCTCATATTTTGCAAGGTAAAACAAAGATTTTAAGACCAAGAACGCTCGAATCGGTTCCTTTTTGTGGCCCCGAAAAAAAAAAACAGAAAACACTTAGGTATGGGATCTATTCCCGAAGTTTCAGGGGCTCCATTATTTGTAGGATGGTGAGTAAAATTAACCAGCGTTTTTGGTACATTTTTTCCAAAAATAATGTAGGTACCTATGCAATCGGTCGAGCAAAATTTACAACATTTACAACAAACAAATTTTTACAACACAACCGGAAATTTTTTTCTTTCACGTTTCAAAGGTTCTAGAACACAAATCTGCAGTGAAAATTTTTTGTCCGTCCGCCGTACGCCGTCAGGCGCAAAACGCATAAAAGGAGTGGTCCGATAAAAAAAAAAATTAGCAAATTTATCCATGATGTGCACCTCGGGTAAGAGTACTCAAAAACGTTCAAATGTCCAGAAAATCATAATTTCAAAAACAGTTTTTTTGGGGTTTGGACCTTTTAATATTTTTTGATCGGATTCCCGTGAAAATATGCATCAAGTTAGAACGAACCGCGCCAAAATCGGATCAGCGGTTCAATACGATGTCTTGGCCACAAAATTTTGACCAGTTAATTTCCCCACAGCACTAAAAATGCTTAGAACCAGGTAAAAACGACGGCAGCATACTTCTACGAGCTCATGATGATTTTTACTTCCATATTTACAGAGTAAATGGAAGTATTGTGATCGTCCTAAAATCGAGAATCGGAACGGAGCTTCAGAAAAAACTTTTTCTTATACACATTTACTCAGAATCACTTCCCGAACAAGTGTCTGTGTGTCCGTTACGTCCGTCTGTCCGTCTGTCCGTCTGTCTGTCTGTCCGTCTGTCCGTCTGTGGTCATTTACAAAAATGGCCATAACTCCCTCATTTCTCAACCTTTTTTCAAATTTCTTGAACTGAAATGTTTGTCTCGGCAAGACCTAACACCCTGTTTAATCGGAATTTGGATAACGCACAGTACTTCCGAGATATTTGCATTTTTAGTGTTTTATATTTTATTTTTTTCCGGCCACAAAAATCAACCGATTTGAGCGTTCTTGGTCTTAAAATCTTCGTTTCACCTTGCAGAATATGTGGATATTTTTTACATTCCGAAAATGTGGCGTTTTTTTCATTTTGGGCGAATTTTAAAATTTCAATAGTGAATTTTTCGATATTTTTGGCCTAAACACCCTTAAAAGCAGTCAAAAAATGATCAAATTGTGTCACAATTTTACTTTTCAAAATATGGAAGTATTGTGTGTTATCTACGCACCACTGGTTTAATACAAGAAAACTACTTGAAATTTTTTTATTTTTTTTTTTATTTGTATAAAGCCATACGGCCATTACTACTTGAAATGTTAAACATCAAATATTTTTTCTTCACAGTTGTATAATTTCTAACTTCATCGTTTTCCTTCATGTACCCTTTCAAATATAAAGGTTCCTGTGAATTTAAAAAAAATATGGAATCGAATATTAAGTTGAAGATACAGCAAGATGACTACGGGCCGTATGCGGTTTCTGTGCATAGGAGCTGTTTGCTGTGCCGAACAATTTGTGCACATTTTATTGGTCAATTTGAGAAAGAAAAAACAAACGTATCGTTCCCATAAAGTCCGCATGGTATGGAGACGATCGCAGGAACCAAGGTACTGTCAATTGCAACCACAATTTGCGAGGTCCCAAAACTTGAGAATTGGGATCGCGAAAATTGTAGTTGCGATTGATACTACCTAAGTTGCTGAGATTGTTTCCATACCATTAAAAGTTGTATGGGAACGCAATGTCTGTTTTTTTGAAACTGACCCAGAAAAAGTGCTAAATTTTTTGAGGCCAAATCAATAGCTGATATGCAAAGGAAATGCTTCTTATGAGGAAATTATTGCATATCAACTTGTTGCAATCGGTAAATAAATTGAAATTAGCGCGTTGCACAGGAAAGCCTTTGCGGAAGAGCGAGAATATTCAATATCTTTCGCTGTACATTTATTGTAGCAGAGGACAGTCTTATTCAGCCAATAGCTTAGCGGTAAGTGAAAATTGGGACGAAGAGAATTGATAGTCAGTGGTTGTGATAAGGTCCTCGGCAAGTTTCAGCTTCGATCCAATTTCATCACACCCAAGGTCTGAAACTCCGAAGACGCCCTCCGGTTCCAGTTCTCGAATTTCGAATTCAACGCATTCAATTAACTCATCTGTATTCGAGCTCGTAATGAGTCAACAATCTTGAGCTTTTGTTAAGCTTAATCCATCATCGCCTTTTGCTGCAAACTTTTCGAATAGTATCAAGTGAGTTTGGAAACTCGTGAATGGAAGCGTCACTTTCCTTAGCGAGTACTTTGTCTCTGAGGGGCTAATTGAATGCTGTCAAATTGTGGATTTTAAGCCGAACGAGATCCATCTCAGTTGGGCGAAGGAATCCTTCTCGACTGGAGAACCAGCGACGCGTCCCGGTATCGACTTTCGTAATTCAGTATTTTGATACGAAAAGTAGCATCGTGCGAGAGAACATTTTCCTGCTCTTATTTTGGTTTATTGTTATTTTATTTGTTTATTATTTTTGTTTATTATGATATGTTTATTATTATTTATTTTTCTTTATTATTTATTAGCATTTCTTATTATTATTTATTATTAGTTGTTTATTATTTATTTTGGTTCATTTTTCTTAAGAAATGAACCTTTGTAATCGGTCGGGAAAATTTTTTTTTAACACCCCCAGAAAATTAGTTGCCTTACGTTTCAAGGGGTGTAGAATCCGAATCTGCAATAAAAATTTTTGTCCGTCCGCCGTCCGCCGTACGCCGTACGCCCTCCGCCGTCCGGGGTTTTTAGGGGGAAGGAGTTATCGAAAAATTTACAACAAAAAAAAGATCACATGCAGGTGCTAGGAAAACCCCTATTCACCTAAAAACATGGAGAATTTCCTCAATTCTCAATGAATCGAAAATTACTAGAGCTACAAAATTTGTTTTCCACTCGTTGGAATCCCCACGAAAACTTCTGTCCACCAAATATCTTCAATTTAAAGAATTTAAAGAATTGTACAAATCAGCAAAACTAAAATTGGAAGAAGTAGAGAAATCGGCCTTGGCTCTTCGATGCCCTTGATTTATTGTGGAAAAACCATGCTCTGCTACCATGTGGAAAAACTATGCTCTTTCTTTCTGATTAATCTCTATATTTCGTTAATGAACTAAATTGGGAAAAATTCTATAAAATTAATAAACATAATATGGTTTCTTTGAAACTTGAAATCTAAAAATCATCTGTTGTTGATTGATTGATTCGCAACTGTGCGACATTTATCTTCTAAACAATGATCTTTGCAATCGAAAATGAACCCTCGTGCAAAATTTTCAGAGTTCTTCGGATACACAGGAAACTAATGTGCACATGCAACTGATCTTCTTAGCAGCGTTTTTATGCTGTTTTATGCTATGAAAAATCCACGGATCAAAATATGGAAGTATTGCGTTTCAATTGACCACCAGCGGTTTTTCAACGGAATAAAGCACGGAATCCGGGGCGTTATCCCGGAGCCGGGGAGAAAGGAAATTTCAAGTGGGATATTTCAGTCGGGAGAGGATTATCATTTATTGCTTAGCACCTAAGGGTGCCTGGCGGAAAATAGGCACTAAGTGAAGAACGGTCTAAATATTTATCTTCCGCCTTCCTTGTCAGGGAAGCGGCGAGCGACCCGGCGCGGCCATTAGTCTCGAAACGTAGCCCCAAAAGCCCGAGTTCGGATATCGCGTCCGGGCGGGGCTCGAGAGCCACGGCAGCCGAGGAGGGATTATTTGTGAAAAGCTGATATTTACAAAGTGATGGCTAAACGGAGATGGAAAATGCCACATTGCGAACGGAGCCGGCCCAACGGTGGAGAGGCTACGGGGAACGGCACAGAAGCCCGGAGCTGCTCAGCCCTTAGCGCAAGTTGATTCAATCAATCACGGCCGAACGGAGCCAAGGAGAACAGGACAGCGTGGGGCTAACAAAGAGAGCGCATTAATCACCGGAGCCCTACAGCCAATTTGTCTCTTTGAGAGGCGTAGCTCTCCACTTCGGCGTCCATCTTTCATTGTTATTTATTTTATTTACCTATTTTCATTTCCATAATTTCATTTTTCCGCCAAGGGGCCGAATCCCGGCCGAAGCGCGAGAAAATCTCCGATTTCGAAACGTTTCTATACGACCGGGGGTCCTATCCTGTAAAATGATAGCAACATGTCTTCAGAAGTCGATTTCAATTTGCCATGGAAAATCTACTGACAACGTATGACAATTTGTGTAATGAGTCAATAGCGACTGTCAAGACATATTGCTTCAAATTCACAGAATTGGCCTCCAGATCAGTTCAGGGCGGGTTCACCAACATCAATAATTAATGTTCAATTATTGAATCCGTCAAATATCCAAGAACGCTTCGAATAAAATTTTCCATGGCTGTTGAATTCGGAAAAAATCAGAGAATTTGTAACACGTGAGGCATCATTCTACACATTTTTGGATGCTGAATCGAATGAAACCATAGCCGCAGAATGCGCTTCAACCGTTCACCGTTCAAAATTTATTGCAGTTTTAATGAGAAATTTTTGATTTCTCAAAAAAATGATCCATTTCTTGTTAAATTGAAAACTACTTGAGCTACAAAAGCTCGTCTTCCACGTGATGGAATCCCAACAAAAACTTCGGTCCTCATAATATCATTGATTTACAGTTTATTTATTACTCGAATCAGCAAAATACCAGTGGTGCTTAGGTAACACACAATACTTCCATATTTTGAAACATAAAAGTGTGACAGAATTGGATCATATATCGATATGGTATCGAGGTATCGACATCAAAGCACAAAGGGCATATCGACAGTCATAGTGTAAAAACCTGTAAGTACGATTTTTGGCGAAAATTGGGTTTTCAGTTTTTCTGGTAGCTATTGGCCCTGCGCACCGTCTGGTGGCGTCATAACTCAGCTGCAACAATCATTTTTTATTCTATGGGGGTTTGTAATAACCTGTAAGTAATGAATTCGGTGTAAACCCCTGTAAGTAATGAATTTCTATATAAAAACCTGTCTTGCAACAAAATTCTGACCAAAATACATTTGAACTGTCGGTAATGGTCTTTGGTTTGAAATAAAAAAGGAACAATAAACCGAACGTCCATGTAAATGGAAATAAACGTTTTTTTTGGCCCCCTGAAAAGTTTTCGAAACTACACTTACAGGTTTTTACACTATTGCTGCCGATATGTCCCAAAATATCGATTTTGAGATTTCGGTACCGAAAGAATTTACTCATCAGGACCTATCGATCGCTCCAAGAATCATGATCCTTTTATCTATTTTTGGAGCCAAAAAACGATAAAATAGAAAAACGACAAATATTTGAAGAAAGTTTATCTTGGAAGTGTTAAGTGCTACCAAAGTTCTGGTTAAACTAGGTTGTAGATCTTGGCCAGACAAACATTTTTCATTCAGCGAACTTTTTTATGGAATTGAAAACTAAGTATGGGAGAAATCTTAATTTTTGTAAATTGATCAAAAACTTATTTTGAATTTTCCTCATTATGCCATCTTCGGACATATGCCGTTTGTGCTTTAAGGTATCGATATGTTGATCATGCTGAAATGTAGGATAATAATAACCGGATAGCGCGTTTCAGGAGTATATCACAAGGTTTGTCTTTGAACCATCCAACTAATCAGTTCTTTACAACGCGAGATATTTCAGCTCGCTCAACTCAGCCGAGAGAGGAGTTCCATTGGTTGGAAAAGTTTGACAGCAGAATGGTGATGACGGAAAGAATTTTCGCCATAGCTGTTTGCTGCCTTTCAAGCAACATGTACAGGAAACTCGGGCCAACTTTCTTTCGTCCAACTTTTCCGTCTGCCTGAGTTAGCGGCAGCAAAGGTCATCAAGTTTCCCTCCATGTGTTGGCTTTGTGAATCACTACTTCTTTTCACAAAGCCCGTCCACAGGCTGTTTTATCGACGGAGTTATTGTGCAGATTGAGGGCAGCCCTTAATTATAAAGGAGGATGCGTTTATGAGCGAGTGTCGGTAATTGTATGCTAACAAAGGAGCCCCTCTGTAATAGCAGGTAGTGATTCACGCGAGACTGAACTCCTCTAAACGTAGATAATACGGGGAAGAACAAAAATTGATTTTCCCACTTCACTGGAAAATTGCGGACGAATGGAAATCTGGCTGTCCAAGCACTTGAAAAAATTTGACTAATTACCTCCAAGGATAATCATAATCAATCCAAGAATAATTATTCTATGATTATAATCATTGACTGGTTACTCAACATTTTTAGTCTTCCTCATTATCGAATGCAGGGCTGCGATTTGTCTCATTAAACTCAAAAATAGCCTACCTACAACCTTTCTTTGGGGCAACAATATTCCACGTTTAGTTATACGCGAAAAAGGAAACCAGTGGTGCGTAGATAACACGCAATACTTCCATATTTTGAAACGTAAAATTGTGACACAATTTGATCATATTTTGACTGCTTTTAAGGGTGTTTAGGTCAAAAATATCAAAAAATTCACTATTCAAATTTCAAAATTCGCCCAAAATAAAAAAACGCCAGGTTTTCGGAATATAAAAAATACCCACATATTCTGCAAGGTAAAACAAAGATTTTAAGACCAAGAACGATCAAATCGGTTCATTTTTGTGACCGGAAAAAAATAAAATAGAAAACACTAAAAATGCAAATATATCGGAAGTACTGTGCGTTATCCAAATTCCAATTAAACTGGGTGTTAGGGCTTGCCGAGACAAACATTTCAGTTCAAGAAATTTGAAAAAAGGTTAAGAAATGAGGGAGTTATGGTCATTTTTGTAAATGACCACAGACGGACTAACGGAGTAACGGACTAAAGGACACACGGACACACAGACACTTGTTCAGGAAGTGATTCTGAGTAAGTGTGTATAAGAAAAAGTTTTTTCTGAAGCTCCGTTCCGATTCTCGATTTTAGGACGATTCCAATTATTGGAGTATTATACTTGGAGTATTATACTTCCATTTACTCTGTAAATGAAGGGTAAGGGGAAGGAACGAGGAATGTCACAAAAAGTACTTTTAGAGAAAAAGCAGGTTTTGTATTTTAAATTCTATGTTTTTTCCCCTTACACCGAATCTTTCGTTGCTTCTCAGGGTGACATTTATACTTTTTTCCCCCTGGAGTTTCACTATACGGTTAGTACCTTTGAATTCCTACAAAATGCGCTATTAAGCTTGTTTTTGGGAAAAATGGACATTTCCTGTTCTTTCCCCTTACCCTTCAAATATGGAAGTAAAAACGCCTAACATTCTTTTTCAATAGAAAAACTAAGTGTTTTTTCACCGGGTTTTCGGTCAGCCCCGATGTTTTTAAGTGGTTTTAGGCCTCAAGCCATTTAAATACCAATCTCATAACCTATACCTACCGGATTCGAGTTGAAACTTATTTAAACTTACTTAACTTGCTTCAATTTCGGCATCAAGAACACTTCCATTACCCATGAGCATTACTCGGAAGACCAAATGTGAGTGCGTAATCTTGAGGCGCGATAGAACCGTAACAGTAGATGACCATAAAACCGTTTCTATGGGCCAAAGGAAATTTTCTTGAGTTTTGGAATTTTATGGTAACTACCTGATCGGCGAATGAGTCTTGATTTCACTGACTTGATTTTGTTGAAAGTGATCGGGCAGACGTTTTTGAAAGGATTCTAACGAGTGTGAAACGGATTTTGTGACTTAACCCTAGTCTCGTCCTTTTAGAAATTGAAGAAACTTTAAAAATTAATCAGTTCTCGTCCTTTTAGAAATTGTGAAAATTACAAAAAGTTAGAAGTGACTCACCTGCATTAACAAAAAAAACCCTGCATTAATCCTAAACGGTTTAAGCTATCAATGGGGGATTGGCATTATTCGATTCAGCGTCTAGAAAACTATAAAACATAATACCTTGCAGTGCGCTACAGTTTTTGGTACATATTTCCAGAAATAATGTACCTATGTAATCGGTCGAGCTAAGTTTTTTTACAACACCCCCTGAAATTTTTTCTTTCAAGTTTCAGAGATTCTAGAACGCAACTCTGCTACAAACATTTCTTAGCATAGGAGTGGTTCAAAAAAAAAAAAAAAAAAAACAAGCGTTTAGCTAATTTTTCTGTGACGTGCACCTTCTATAAGGTATATCCATATACCCTGAAAATTCCAAAATTTTCTATCCAGCCATTTCTGAAAAAAATAGCAGACGTCAGGCGGACTGGAATTATATTATTTGATTTTTTCATTCTACATACCTGGAAACGTACACCATCTTATTTTCAAAGGGGTTAAAATTTTTTTCCTGGGACGTTTGCATAGGTTTATTAATGAATAATAAACTGACAAACGGCGCGGTGGTTGGATTCAGTGCTTTGAAAACATGTATATTAATGGGGTTTTCCGAGACGCGTGAGATTGACTTTTTTCCTGTAAACCTGTGTAATCAATTGGAATCGCTTCCTTCATGAAACTAGAGATTTTAAGCGAATAAAGACTAAACGGATGACTTTCCATAGTTATATGTGCCTAACAAGCGAAAACCTGCACAAAAATTACCTGGGAAGGTAATAAGAGTCAAGAGTGAGAATTGCTGTTTAACAGCTACGAAATTGTTTTCATTTTTCCGGCGATTACAGCAACTTATGGTACTCCAATGGATGGAGCTCAATTTTTACAATCAAGCATTGCTACTCCACTGTGACAGCAACTTGATTGAATGAATACCTATTCAACGCCATCGGGTAGATACTGAATCACTTGCAGAGAAATCGTGGAATCCTATAATATGAATGAAAACATAGAATAAAAAAAAGAATAGACTTTTCTCTCGTTTAAGAGTATTTTTTTCAACTCCATCGGCACTCCACCGGAGATAGGTGCGCAGGCCTTTCCACCAGACTTCATAATTCCAACAGCGAAAAGGAATTTCATGGAATTATACTGATCTTGTGTATTGAGAAATTATTAAATATATTGATTTAAACAATCGATTTTTTGAGGTCGCGAATGCTATCGATTCAGCATGATTAAGCGCTAATAGGCGAAAATTATTCTTTTTCCCCTTCTTCACGAATGAATTCCAGAGTTCCGTCTCTCTTTATCGTCTATCCTAACATGCAAACAGGAAAATCCTGTATTTGATATTATTATCAATCGTTCCAGACATCGTTTTGTAAAACACCCAAGGTCCATCAAGATTATGCGCTTAGAGGAGAGATGGAATTAATGGAGAAAGAGGTTACCTAATTAATTAACATCTGTAAACGTAGGATTAGGCGCGCAAATCTTTTAAACCTTGACAAACGAGCGAATCGCAAAAGCCTTCAATAATAAATGTCATTTTCAATTACTCTCTCCAGCTGAATTATTCTCTTTCATTCCTCGAGTTGGCCATTAAGCAGTAACCAGTACATACGGCAAAGGCCATAATTCAGTTAAATGGTATCCTTGTGATTACCGAGTTTTTTCGCATTCATTAGTAGCCGAGATGGGCGAAGAGAAGCAGTCAAGCAGACTTCTGAGACGGCACAGAAAAGGGAGAGAGTCGTTCAGTGTAGTTCTTGAATAATTAAAATCCTCAGTCTCAACGCTCATTAATATTCATCTGCTCTAAGGAAGGCTCATTTGATTTCTCGTACAAGTGCCGATGAATACCTTAGCCCGTTTCCACCAGATGGGTCGTTCCCAAAACTGTAGCCGGTCAACGGCAAACTGCAGGAAAAGATTTGCCGATTCAAACAATCCTGTTCATCCTTCCCGTCTGGTCATGGACGATTATTTCCTCAAATTTTACCTCTGTCGATCGAATAACAACTGAAATTCGGAGGTCAGGGTGACAGTAAAATCTCGACGGTCTCTTCTTCAATTACAGGACTATAAAACCATTCGTCTCAATCGATCCGACCAGAGGGGTCGTCATTAAAACAATCAATGAGTAACTATGAAATGACCGATTTCGAGTTGATGCGGACACAGTTACATTATTATTTAGGTTTAAACAAAGTTACCCTACCTGAAGCCGAGGTTAGTGAAATCCAGCATTAAACTTTAAAAACCCAACAATTCAGTCTCAGTACGGACAAAGTGTGGAATCACAGTCACCACGTACGAAAATCTAGTTTTCGTGAAAAATTGGCTTTCTACCCAATAATAATTATTTGCACCACCGTAATTATGAACTCGACGTTCCGAACAATCACTTGACTTGTACAAAAAGCTGATCATATACTTGCAGTTACGTACACAAGCTGCTGAACAGCCCATGAAGGGTGCACTGGCTTGATATCAGAGAATGGATACGCACACCAGAAAAGCAAATTTTTCATTCAAAACGACTTATATGAAAATCCACGTTTTCCCGCATTCAATCAAAATTTTCTCCGGTTAATTCTTCTGCACAAGCAATTTTGACTAAACCGTTGGGAAGCTGAGATTCTGGCACATTCTTTAGGACTATGGGCTAAATTTAACGAGGACCGTCGTATTAGGCCCACCCTCGTATCAGGAATAGAAACGAAAAAACCAGGGTTCTCAACATTTGACCATACTAACTTTTCGGATTAATTTTTGATCAAGAGAATACCTCAGAGACTTTTTTCGATACCTTAGGGTGCTTGGAAATTTAACGTTCTTTCCAACGGTATAATCAAAATTAAATTCTTTAATCAAATTGAGGAATGTATAGCCGTTTTAGTTAATTAGGATCTAAATTATGAAAAAAATCTTATAAGTAAATAAAGTGGCATTCAAAAGCGAGTAAGGATTGAATTGTATAAAGTAGCATTTTGTCAGTCATAGTGTAAAAAGCTGTAAGCGTATTTTCAAAAACTTTTCAGGAGGCCAAAAAAAACGTTTATTTCTATTTAAATGGACGTTTAGTTTATTGTTCCTTTTTTATTTCAAGCCAAAGACCATTACCGACAGTTCAAACGTATTTTGGTCAGAATTTTGTTGCCAGACAGTCGTAGATGAGTTATGACACCACCAGACGGTGCGCAAGGCCAATAGCTACCAGAAAAGCTGAAAACCTCATTTTCGCCAAAAATCGTACTTACAGGTTTTTACACTATGACTGTCGATTTGTTGAAATTAGTTGCAGAATCGATTCCATACCAGCAAGATCCTCAGGCTAGCACTCTGTGTAGGTATATATTTATTTATATACTATACTCACGTTCTAGTTCGATCGTGACTTTCGTCGAAACCGGTTGGCTGATATTGTTGTTGGAAGCCTCGCAAGTGTAGACTGAGTTAAGGTGAGTCCTGTCCAACCTGGGAATCCGAAGTTGATTGTTGCGAACATTGTCGAAACCCGAACTTGTGTCTGTTGAGTCGACCAACGTCAGGTCTCTCCACCACTTGACCCCTGGCTCAGGTCGACCTGGACGAACAAAACAACCAAACCGTTAGGAGCGAACTAGGGAAGACCTAGCAGAACTTCTGGTCATACGCGTTTTGTTCACGCTTGATGGTAAATAAAATCGTTCTGCAGTAGCAATTTTACCAACGTCTATAGTGTCGTTCAATGTTTTTAACAATTCATTGAAGTATACGGAGTAGGGTGTCCCGAAAGAAAATTTTTTATGAAAAGCGAAGTCCGCTAGTGCGGAAAAGTTGTCATTGGTGGCACTAAACACGTGTGATTTTTCCCAGAATTTTCGGATGACGTTCTGAGGTCCCGCATCGACTTTGAAAATTTTGGGTAGGCAACCCGCACAACTGCCCCCGCGTTTTTAGCGGTTTTCGAGTGTCTTACGCCCGTTTAAGCGGATTTTTCGAGCTAAATATTAGTCCACGATGTTCCTAACAGTGTGTGGACGTATAGAACGTGTCATTTCGAATTATTATATATTTATTTTTAGTAGTAGAGACGAGCAAAGTGCGTTTTTCACGGGAAAATGGAAGTCGTTTGCTGATTTTCGAGGTATCACTTCTTGATAACCCATCAAGTCCAACTCTTCGCTTATTTTCGAATCTAACCGATGTCCGAAAAATCAAGTTCCGTATCTAGTTGGTCCTAACGTCTCGACAGAGCAGTACCTTAATTTTAAGGCCAGTAAAACAGCTGTTGGAGTGAGAGAAAATTCGTGTTTTTCGGGAAATTCGCAACTCAGGCATGTGAGGCACCATTTTCTATAGATTTTTAGCGGTAGCTTTGACCGTTTAGGATTTATTGCAGTATTAGTGAGACATTTTTGAGTTTTCCCCAATTCTTAATAAATCGAAAACTACTAGAGCATTGGGGAAATTTTGGAAAACTCAAAAATGTCTCACTAAAACTGCAATAAATCCTAAACGGTCAAAGCTACCGCAGTGGCGATGCTCTCATTCGATTCAGCAGAGAAAAATCTATAGAAAATGGATCCTCACATGCCTGAGTTGCAAATTTCCCAAAAAACACGAATTTTCTCTCACTTAAAAAAAAAAAAGTTTTTTTCGGGACACCCTAATACGGAGCCAATTTGGGAAACTACCTTGAGGCACGAGCTGATATCTATGCTTGTGTGGGTGCGGGGGTGCCATAAAATCCCATCCTCCCAATTCCCATTTCTAGGAAAAGCCATTGGTGCATAAATAACAAACAATACTTCCATATTCTCAATCGAACATTTTTGGAACAATTTTATTATATATTGGCTACTTTTGAGGGTGTTTAGACCGGAAAAACTCACTATGCAAATTTTGAAACTCGCCTAAATAAAAATACGTCGAGTTATCGGAACATAAAAAAAAAACGCTGCTAACTAGATCAGTGACACATATAATTTTTTTGTGTATCCGAAGAACTCTTTAAATTCTGCACAATGGTTCATTTTTCGATTGTAAAGACAAGCCTAAAGATGTGCACTCCTGAAACGCGGAATTCAATTATTATTATTTTACCATTCAGAATAAATTTTTATTTTAGATGGGGATTTAGAAAAAATGTTTTCCAACCCAGCAAAAGAGATATAATATATCGATATTATCTCGATATAATATATCGATATTATAATATATAGATATTATCTACTCTGCTTTATAGATATACCTGCCTATCTTGATACATATCAACCAATCATTTTAACGCTGCACATCGTTTAATTTTGTTAAATTTGCTATTTAATCTGCTCTTAATTACCTACAGAAAAATTATTAACTTTATTGAGAATTGGGGGGGATTTTCAAAAACTCAAAAATGTCTCACTAAAACCTGCAATAAATTCTAAACGGTTGGAGCTGCCGCCGTGGCGACGGTCTCATTAGGTTCAGCATCAAAAATCTGTGGAAAATGCAACCTCTCATGCCTATGTTGCAAATTTCCTGAAAAACACAAATTTTTTCCCGCTTCAACAGCTGTCTTACTGGGCTTAAAATTATTCGTGAACCACCATGATCGAACCTCGACCGGAATGCCTCTCGAATAATTCGAAATAAAACATGTCCTCCATGTGAATGTCACCTCTCAGCCACACGATCGCACTCATACCTATCGACGCACGCTCACGACGTCATCGCTCACACAAAGCACCAAACGCTTGGTTTCAAGAGGGAGAAAAAAAATCGCTGCCGGCTCTCAAGCCGCAAACGGAACGATCGCGCGTTCGTATTCCTAGAATGGTGGAGGGGGTGGATGGATGACTCCGCTCTCGACTATTGGATGGACTCGTGGTCCTATCCTCATTCAGATAAGAATGTATAGCGGATAGCTTGGGGGGTGGAATATACATTGAACTGCTTTTCTATGCCGTTTGACTGCCGAAATTGATTGGACACCCTCACAACGCTTTGGTCATAAATGCGAGGGTGTAAATGTGGAATTGATTACGCTCGCACAGCAGGTAAATGCCTATTATGTTCGCAAATCGTTTGTTTTGTGTTTAATGAATTCATTGCCGATTTTCTGATAATTGGCTTCAATGATGTATTAGCTGATTATTGGCCTTCATGATTTATTAGATGATTATATTGGCTCCAATGATTTATATTGGCTGATTGGTTTAAATGATCTATACTCTGATTGGTTTAAATGATTCATTGGCTATTCGCCACTCTCCTAGATACACGCACAGAAAATAAATTTTCTCAAAACGGGTTATGATATCAATCAACAGTACCGAAACATCTGCCTTTTCACAAACATTTCCAAATATGTTCTTTTAAACATTTTGTTAGCGATGATTACCTGCCTACACAGTATTTTCACATGGCATTTAAAACTGCTTGGCTTAAAGTAGCAGGAAACACGCCACAAAAAATTAAAACGCTCTATAAAAAAAAGGTTCAAATTGCTTGTTCCCTCAACGTAAATGCCTTGCTCATGCGCAGTGTTAGGATTTGTAATGTGGTAAGTGCCGTTTTTGGGGCGTTGCCATCCAAACCGTGGACTACGCATGCGTAAGGCACCTACGAATGCCTACGCTCCCGCTCCTGGAACAAACTAAATCACAAGAATACTTCCGTCTTTCACAAAACGCGCTAACATTTTAACACATAAACTTTAATTTTTCCATGTTTGAGTCCATGTTCGATGTCATATTGTCATATGTTATATAAATTTTCTCATGTTGCAATAGTGGGGGTAGGGGGAATGTGCAACACAGTTAGCCAAAGGGCAGGACGCTTGACAGTTGTCATTTCGTATCAATGAATGACGTCCAGTCACTGGAAATGGATTTGTCAATGCTGGTTTGTCCTGAGTAACCCACGCGTAATTGTTGAGGACAGCTGCACCGGACAACCCAGCTAGTGGCACGCATTTTAGAGGCATCTAACTACCTCTTCCCTTGACTAATAATTCTAGTAGCAGCTAAAAAGCAGGATATTTAAAAAGTAGGCCGATAGCCTTTGAGTCTTAACAGTGCTGAAGAGAGGGTAGAAAAACGCTGCTACTAGATTAGTTCCATAGGTAGGTACAGAAAGTCACAGAAAATAAAGTTCAAATAGTAGGTTTATAATTAGTAGTGGTAGGTTTATAATTTTAATATATTAGTCGAAAATGTCCAACTTTCATCACCAAAATTTCTCTCCATCAGTAAAGTTGATTCAACTGTTGAGTTTCGCGAAAAACAATATGAATATCTCGGTTCCTCCAAGTACAGTAAGCAAGACAAGGCACCGGTTGAGCCCTACTCACGTTCAAGGGAGTAGGTACATCGCTATTAATCTGTAACAGGGGGTCTGATCCATCGCCGTACCCAAGACTTGTCCTAGTCAATCTCGGATTACAGTGTGAACATGGCCAAGTGGTTGATGCCACTGGTATAGTGGGAAGAGGACGGGAGACATAAATTCTCCATTACCTCTCGCAGGGGTGCCGAGGGATAAATTATCGATATCATTCTCCTCTGCGGGGTGACAACAGATGAAAACTCGAACGGCAGAATTCGCGATACCCCCCTCGCCGCCCCCCACACTGCCCAGCCATTCCACACGAAACCAACACGCAGACCTACGCACATCTTCCGAAACGCAGCCTGTACCTGCGGGGGGAGTGTTTGAGTTGAGTGTGTGGAGGCCTGTGTGGCTCAACCTATCGTTTGCTCGGGGAACCTCAACGGCACAACTGCGCCCCTTTCGAGTGGCCGCATAGCCGGAATAACGATACACCTGCGAATCACCGCAAACAGGTCCTCCATGTTTTCCCGCCAATGGGCTGGCATTATAAGTTAATTCACCCGTAAATATACGATAAATGAATTCGCGGCTTTTAAACTCGACGAAGTTACATCCCAAGTACGATGCACAACATGATATTGAATTATTCAGTGATATCGTGGATCGTTGGATAATGGCACACGTAATTACCCACATCGCGCCAAAAGTAAAGAATCAAATAATTTTCTCTCAAAAATGAAGCCGTCATCAAAAACTACATTTGTCCATGGGTTAGAAGATTACCCCTTTGAAGGCTACATTGACAGCTCATCCTTCGTAACTTATCTACACAGTACACGCGTTCATATAGAAACCTTGGCAATGAATTATTTCTAACCCTCGTGATGAAAATTACAATTTCTAAATGATCATAATTACCTCGTCGGATTTTCATGGAAACAATACAATTCAAACGCGAGAATTTCTGTAAACTAATTTCTCGGGAAAATACATCTGATACCACCATCTTTATTCGGTCATTCCCAGATAATTTAATACCGCCGGATATGTAACTCCCCGGTCAGCCCCTGCCCAGTTAAAAAACAGATATATGATACTTCTTCTGATAGTAAATGGACACTTTTCAACATGGTCCTAGAAACCAATACTTATCCAAGGAAGAACACTGAAGAAAGGTATTTTCTCCGATATTTTGGTGCATTATTTCCAGAAACAATATGACCCAGGTCGGGAAACAACTATTTACAAGAAAACCCCTCAAACTATAATATTTCTCGCTACTTTGAAAATGCAGACCGCGTCTAAGCGATCAAAACCGAATGATTACACCTTCCGTGTAGATAATGAAAAATTTATCACGTTCGTAGTAAGAACATATTATGTGAAGTAACTCCGAAATATTGTGTGGGCCCCCTTTATTCCCCACTGGCCCTGGGTACGGGCCTACGAAGATAAACTCACAATGAAACAGAAACTCAAACTCGAAATCGAAGTCAAACTCACAATGGAACAAAAACTCAAACTTGTAATCAAATCGAAGTCTAACTCACAATAAAACAAAAACTCAAACTCAAGATCAAACTCGAAGTCAAACTCATAATGATACAGAAACTCTAACCCATAATCGGAATCAAAGTCATACAAACAATGTGACTGAAACTCAAACTCATAATCGAAATCGAAGTCAAACTCACAATGAAACTGAAACTCAAACTCACATTCGAAATAGAAGTCAAACTCACAATGAAACTGAAATTCAAACTCAAAATCGAAATCGAAGTCAAACTCACAATGGAACAAAAACTCAAACTTATAATCAAATCGAAGTCTAACTCACAATAAAACAAAAACTCAAACTCAAGATCAAACTCGAAGTCAAACTCATAATGATACAGAAACTCTAACCCATAATCGGAATCAAAGTCACACAAACAATGTGACTGAAACTCAAACTCATAATCGAAATCGAAGTCAAACTCACAATGAAACTGAAACTCAAACTCATATTCGAAATCGAAGTAAAACTCATAATGAAACTGAAACTCAAACTCACATTCGAAATAGAAGTCAAACTCACAATGAAACTGAAATTCAAACTCAAAATCGAAATCGAAGTCAAACTCACAATAGAACAAAAACTCAAACTTGTAATCAAATCGAAGTCTAACTCACAATAAAACAAAAACTCAAACTCAAGATCAAACTCGAAGTCAAACTCATAATGATACAGAAACTCTAACCCATAATCGGAATCAAAGTCACACAAACAATGTGACTGAAACTCAAACTCATAATCGAAATCGAAGTCAATCTCACAATGAAACTGAAATTCAAACTCATAATCGAAATCGAAGTCAAACTCACAATGGAACTGAAACTCAAACTCATAATCGAAATCGAAGTCAAACTCACAAGGAAACTGAAACTCAAACTCATATTCGAAATCGAAGTCAAACTCACATGAAACTGAAACTCTAACTAATATTCGAAATCGAAGTCAAACTCACAATGAAACTGAAACTCTAACTCATAATCGAAGTCAAACTCACATGAAACTGAAACTCAAACTCGTATTCGAAATCGAAGTCAAACTCACAATGAAACTGAAATTCAAACTCATAATCGAAATCGAAGTCAAACTCACAATGAAACTGAAACTCAAACTCATATTCAAAATCGAAGTCAAACTCATAATGAAACTGAAATTCAAACTCATAATCGAAATCGAAGTCAAACTCACAATGAAACTGAAACTCAAACTCATAATCGAAATCGAAGTCAAACTCACAATGAAACTGAAACTCAAACTCATAATCGAAATCGAAGTCAAACTCACAATGAAACTGAAACTCAAACTTATAATCGAATCTGAAGTCAAACTCGCAATGAAACAGAAACTCTAACTCATAATCGAAATCGAAGTCAAACTCACAATGAAACTGAAACTCAAACTTATAATCGAATCTGAAGTCAAACTCGCAATGAAACAGAAACTCTAACTCATAATCGAAATCGAAGTCAAACTCACAATGAAACTGAAACTCAAACTCATATTCGAAATCGAAGTCAAACTCACAATGAAACTGAAACTCTAACTCATAATCGAAATCGAAGTCAAACTCACATGAAACTGAAACTCAAACTCGTATTCGAAATCGAAGTCAAACTCACAATGAAACTGAAACTCAAACTCATATTCGAAATCGAAGTCAAACTCACAATGAAACTGAAACTAAAACTCATATTCGAAATCGAAGTCAAACTCACAAAGAAACTGAAACTCAAACTCATAATCGAAATCGAAGTCAGACTCACAATGAAACTGAAACTCAAACTCATATTCGAAATCGAAGTCAAACTCACATGAAACTGAAACTCTAACTAATATTCGAAATCGAAGTCAAACTCACAATGAAACTGAAACTCTAACTCATAATAGAAATCGAAGTCAAACTCACGATGAAACTGAAACTCAAACTCATAATCGAACTCGAAGTCAAAGTCGAGTTCGACTGTTCGATTTCGATTATGAATTTGAGTTTCAGTTTCATTGTGAGTTTGACTTCGATTTCGATTATGAGTTAGAGTTTCTGTTTCATTGCGAGTTTGACTTCAGATTCGATTATAAGTTTGAGTTTCAGTTTCATTGTGAGTTTGACTTCGATTTCGATTATGAGTTAGAGTTTCTGTTTCATTGCGAGTTTGACTTCAGATTCGATTATAAGTTTGAGTTTCAGTTTCATTGTGAGTTTGACTTCGATTTCGAATATGAGTTTGAGTTTCAGTTTCATTTTGAGTTTGACTTCGATTTCGATTATGAGTTTGAGTTTCAGTTTCATTGTGAGTTTGACTTCGATTTCGATTATGAGTTTGAGTTTCAGTTTCATTGTGAGTTTGACTTCGATTTCGAATATGAGTTTGAGTTTCAGTTTCATTGTGAGTTTGACTTCGATTTCGAATATGAGTTTGAGTTTCAGTTTCATTGTGAGTTTGACTTCGATTTCGATTATGAGTTTGAGTTTCAGTTTCATTGTGAGTTTGACTTCGATTTCGATTATGAGTTTGAATTTCAGTTTCATTATGAGTTTGACTTCGATTTTGAATATGAGTTTGAGTTTCAGTTTCATTGTGAGTTTGACTTCGATTTCGAATACGAGTTTGAGTTTCAGTTTCATGTGAGTTTGACTTTGATTTCGATTATGAGTTAGAGTTTCAGTTTCATTGTGAGTTTGACTTCGATTTCGAATATGAGTTTAAGTTTCAGTTTCATTGTGAGTTTGACTTCGATTTCGATTATGAGTTTGAGTTTCAGTTTCATGGTGAGTTTGAATTCGATTTCGATTAAGAGTTTGAGTTTCAGTTTCATTGTGAGTTTGACTTCGATTTCGAATATGAGTTTGAGTTTCAGTTTCATTGTGAGTTTGACTTCGATTTCGATTATGAGTTTGAGTTTCAGTTTCATTGTGAGTTTGACTTCAGATTCGATTATAAGTTTGAGTTTCAGTTTCATTGTGAGTTTGACTTCGATTTCGATTATGAGTTAGAGTTTCTGTTTCATTGCGAGTTTGACTTCGATTTCGAGTATGAGTTTGAGTGTCAGTTTCATTGTGAGTTTGACTTCGATTTCGATTAAGAGTTTGAGTTTCAGTTTCATTGTGAGTTTGACTTCGATTTCAAATATGAGTTTGAGTTTCAGTTTCATTGTGAGTTTGATTCGAGTTCAATTATGAGTTTGAGCTCCTGTTTAATTCTGACTTTGAATTCGAGTTTGATTACGAGTTATAACTCTATAGAGTTTTTGTTTCATTGTGAGCTCGATTATGAGTTTGAGTTTCAGTTGCATCGTGATTTTGATTTGTGATAGGAACCTTTTTCTAATAAATTATAATAGTAAATATTTAATAATCTTTGCAATATTAAGTACATAATCATCAATCATCATTGTTCACCAAAACTAATGTTTGTAATTACGTATCATTAATAATTTAATTATTTACTTAAACGGGGTATTGAAATCCGGATTCAGCACACTGAAAAGCATGATAAATGGTTCAGAACAATACCTACTTAAAAAAGAGATTCGAGATTTGGTCAAATTCCAGGGTATTTCTGAAGTCCAAGCTTTCGGTAAAGTTGAAATTCGTGTTCACCGCATCCGAAAACAAGGAGATCAGTCAAGAAACTTAGTACCCAATTTTGCCCTGAAACTACCATTTTCCCCAGACGTCCTGTTAGGTCGGATAGATAATAAGGTAAATTAAGGTAAGACTGGGGTCACCGGGATTTGCTACCCACGATCTGCAAGGACAGCTCCTATCCACGGTGCTTTTTATTTTCCATCTTAGTTCCTCAGTAATTTTGGCCGAAAAGTGAAGTGGATTTGAGAAGAAGTTATTGAACCCCATAATTCGAATACTACTTCAGTACGCTACTTCATTTCCCTCATTCGGATTTCTGTCACTACTTTTCCCCAAATGATTTAATCCGATAAGTTTCCACAGTTTCGATCATCAGGACGAATTTGACTCCCCCAGCCTTGAATGGAGCATTCATGGAGAAAAAAACCATCTTCGAAATGTAATGAATGTATGCCTCAAAGTTCAACTTTGAGCCTAGCCTTGTTCTGTTCTAACCAACCACCCCCACGTTAACCATGGTTGGGTAATTTTTGGTCACCTTCTACTTTCATAAACCGTCTATCTTTCCGTTTCCGTCAAACTCTGGAAGATTTAGGGCGGGTTTATCCATTTATTTAAATCTAGATTGATCCCAGAATGCTACCACTAAATAGTGGCTAAACAATGTTCTTTTTTTACGATAAATGAAAATATGCCCTAGGCGAAATTTAGTACGCGTCCTTGTAAAAATCTAGATATAAATGAATTGATAAAGCGGCCCTTAGGACACACACTCAGGCACTCCTTAAAATGATTCGCAGTCCTTCGGCGCAGCTCATTTTTCCATTTACCTTGAAATTCGCCCAATAAATCGAAATCCTTGCCGAGTTATAATATTCCACCGGCGGAAAATTGACTTTCAAGGGCTCGAAGAAGATACAGATTTCTGCCCGAGTTTCCATGACTGCGGATCATTGAGTTCGGCGTTGCTCACCAGGGAGGCATGAGGGATGCTCGTGGCTGTGCTCGTGAATATACGATGCTGCCACGCGTATGAGTAAGGCAGAGGCGGCTCCTTCATTTCATCATCTCAAGGTTTAGAATAATTTATTCCAGCTGGTTTACGATGAAAAGACTCAGCTCTTCCTCAGCCAAGTGAGTGCCTCCAGCCAGGGCTCCCTTTCACCAGCGATCCACCGTTCACATCTCCAATATCCTTTTATATTCCAGCACATGCACGCAGACATGCCAGGCGTCACCGTACATACACATGCACGGGCTCGTGCTTCAGTGGTCGTCTATTCACAGCAACCTTTTCCCCTCTTCGCGTTCGCCAAACATGGGGAAGAAATAGGGATTTAACCCTTGTCAGTCATCAAAAAGCCCACCCCAACGTCTGAGCATAATTGTACAAAATTATGGTTTTCGCGTTCAACAGGACTAAATTTGGGGAACCGCCGCATATTCAACGCAAGAATTGAGGGGTCTGCATCAACAAGGGGTTAACTACACTTTTTCAAGCTTTTGGGAAATCGGAAAAAACGTTTAACCAATTAGAAATTAATTTAAACTGCTTCTCACTCAAGCCACTTATTTGTCACCCACCAATGCATGTTTTAGCCAATGAAAAATTTGCCAAATTCGTAATCCTAGAATCAATTTTGTTTTGGAGTCGACTCTTTCTTGCCCCAAATGTTCAAAACTGGCCCTTTTTTCAAAGTAGGAAGCATTGAAGAAACGAATCTTACTAAAAAGTTGGTTTATTAAAGAAAAAGTATAACATTTGGAGTTGAGAAACATTTTCAGACTTAATTATGCTAGTTTGGAAGGCAATACACTTCAGAGTATTTCCAAGGTATATCTAACCTTCTTGGATTTCTTGATAACTATCAATGGGGGGGGGGACTCCTTGTTGATCCAAACGAAAGAACGATTTTTTTTTTTTTTTTGAGAAACGCCAGTGACAAAATTTTAATTAGAAGTTGGAGTTAACCCGTTCTTGCTGCAAACCCCTCAATTTACTTCTTCAGATTAATTGCTTGACTAAATAATAAACTAAGGGCCGCTTCCACTAAAAATGTACCAAATCGTCTTACCTAATAGCCGACTGGTTAGTAGCTGTTGGTCACGTGATGGATCTATCAACGAAGCTAACAAGAGTAACCAACGATTCTAACAACGGTAACCAACGATCTAAGTAACTTTAACGTTGTGCTAATTGAATGAGCTCAAGTTGAGTTCATGATGAAAGTTATAATTGAACTGTTTGATATGGTAATTCCAACAAGGTGACCAACATGTGGGAATAATGGAGGCACGCTAAATTGTCCCTCTCCGTCGGAGGGAAAGTCCTCTTCGGTTACAGCTGGCTACTGCCGTATTATTTTTGTTTGTCAGTGTTGCTCAGTCATAATCATAACTTCACTGCAAAATTTGTCATTCGTGTTCGAGTGGTAATTTCTCTTCCCTTCCGTCTTTGTTTATCAAAAGTTATTTTATTTGAAACTGGAAGTGGTGTCGAATCTTCGGTCCTCCAAACCGAAGCACCGAGCTTATAATCAAAAGAAATATAGTTGCTGGCATGATTTTTTGGAAAACTGACAAGTTGAGGAGGCGCGGTTGTATACGATTCAAGATTTATCCAATGTCAACTATTTTAACCGAGGTAGGTACTAAATACTGAAACAGTCATTATTTCCGACATAGCGGGGGGAACGGGGAGAGCTGGCACAGTTTCTGAATGTTTGAATTTTGTAATTTTTTCAGTGCTAATTTCAGGGATCGGATAGTATGGCGCTATTAGCTCAACTCCTTAGGTATGAAATGTGGTAGGGCACGTAATTAAAAACACGTTGTACGTAGATAACACACAATACTTCCATATTCGGGCACCTACGTAAACTTTCGACACAATTTGATCATATTTTGACTACTTTGGAGGCTGTGAGGATCAAAAATGTTAAAAAAAAAGGTTTATTTTTTAAGAAAAATGAACCAAAACTAGCGTTGCGAATTTTAAAACCCGCCTAACATCAAAATACACCCATTACCGGAATTAAAATATACACTTTTTTACGAGGTAAAACGAAAATTTCTAAACCAAAAACGCTCAAACCGATTGATTTCGGGAGCATTACTCAGAAGTTGAAATCTCACCTTGCTCCTCTCTTCCTATACCACGATACCAATCACAATGAAATTTTCGCAGAAGGTGCTTGACATACGTACGATCGCGATGGCAGCGGTCCGAGTGTCAGCGGTAAAAATTAGTTGGAAAATGCCAACTCTCTCCGGTCTCCCCTACTGAATGCAAGGGAAAAAAATTGCGCCGAGTTTGAAGCACTTTTTCAATTCAATATTCAATTCGACAGTGCGATTCTCCAGGCAGTGAGTGACGTATTTTCACACCCCACCATTCTTCACAATAGTCAGAACTCAACACATTCCAGGTCGTACAACCTATTCTTTGCATTCTTCGCACTCGCCCGAATCAATCAACGAATTATCTGTGCATCGGAAACCTCGTTTTTCCGAACTCTAATTCAAATATCAAAAAATATATCTGCAAAAAGTTTCCGGGCACAAATAATATGGTAATTGATGGCTGTATGTTGGCCTTTCTGAGCAACTTTTGGAGTAAATACCTAATAGGTAGTTATTTTCGATTTGGTAAATTAAGCAGTGTTTGCGGGAAGTATCAGTCGCAAATGCAAGCAACACAAATTAACGGAAAATCTTTTCATAAACAATGGTCATCATTGCAGTGTTGTTCAGTTAATTTCGAAAGAAAGGTTTCGAGCTAGAGCTAATAAATAAGACGTTTTTCCGATTGTGCAGGTACCTACAGACCGCGCAGTGCCGTATCCGGAGTCTAGGAGAACTGAGCGCGAGGATACGAATTTCCGGCCCCTAAAAGCACTGCCGCCACACACACCAATCCTCGTTTCTCTTGCTAACCTCCCAGCGGAGAACGTCTCCCAGTTTCTGCTCGTTCTTTTCCACTATGTCGATGTCTGCTAAGCGAAGATCCTGCGGAGGAGGAGAGCAAAGCTTCTCAGCCTATACTCCAGAACATCACAGCACCAGGTACTTCAAATACCGCAGCAGCCAATACACCCCTTTCGGCAGTTTTATGAACCGAACGCACCCCATATATCAAATCCTATCCCTTTTGGGTTGACAGCTCCACTTAGACTAGGACCTGAAAAGAGGATTCCTTTTTCTCCGATCCTCATATCCATCTCCCATGTTTCGACAATATAACCGATTATGCCCGGGAAATCATCCTCTGCAGAGATTCTTCTGACTCTATGTGACCCCAGAACATAATTTGACCTTCATTCAGCTCCATGATAAAACAAGGGAAAAAATAAATAAATATGAAACCTTACAACAAGTCAACTTGAGTCATCTCCTACATGTTGAAGTTGGTTAAAAATGAGCCCGCAGAGGATACTTAAAACTCCGAGTACAAAATATTCGAGGTGAGACAATGGCCCAAAAATTGATGGCGTCGCGATGGAACCTCAACCAGCTCCTGCCACGATCTGGGCATACTAACCAAGGTAGGATAGGAGGTAATGAGGAAATTAATGGTGTAATGAATTTTTTCCAGGATTATTCTTCTGAAGAGTAGTCGGGGATTAGGACAGTTGAACACCTCTTTTCTGCCGTCCAAAGGTAGAACGTCTTAAGTCCATTATTTGCATTTTGAGAAAAACGAGATTTTGTGAAGTTGCCTAAATTATTCGTACAAAGCTATAGCAGCGTCCTATGTTCCACTCCTACTGAACTAGACCGTCCTAGGTCGATCAATCGTCCTGGGCCGATCCTCGGAGGACATTTTAGCCTGGTACCTACTCCTTACTTGAGAATTCTAGCCTTGGAAGACGAGCAAAACTCCGATAATGGACTTGGACAGTTATTTTTCTCTACTTTCCCATGGACTAGCCCAAACGATGTGACTGATCGAGCTCTACGCGATCATGTCTATATCTCAAAATGTGAAACCAGTGGTTCGTAGATAACACACAATACTTCCATATTTTGAAACGTAAAATTGTGACACAATTTGATCATATTTTGACTGCTTTTGAAAGTGTTTAGGTCAAAAATATCAAAAAATTCAGTATTAAAATTTTAAAATTCGCCCAAAATGAAAAAACGCCACATTTTCGGAATGTAAAAAATATCCACATATTCTGCAAGGTAAAACGAAGATTTTGAGACCAAGAACGCTCAAATCGGTTCATTTTTGCGGCGGGAAAAAAATAAAATAGAAAACACTAAAAATGCAAATATCTCGGAAGTACTGTGCGTTATCCAAATTCCGATTAAACAGGGTGCTAGGTCTTGCCGAGACAAACATTTCTGTTCAAGAAATTTGAAAAAAGGTTGAGAAATGAGGGAGTTATGGCCATTTTTGTAAATGACCACAGACGGACAGACGGACACACGGACACACGGACACACGGACACACAGACACTTGTTCAGGAAGTGATTCTGAGTAAATGTGTATAAGAAAAAGTTTTTTCTGAAGCTCCGTTCCGATTCTCGATTTTAGGACGATCACAATACTTCCATTTACTCTGTAAATATGGAAGTAAAAATCGACTTGAAGCGTTTTAGCCTTGGACGGCAGTTTTTATCTCAATAAAAAAGTTGATACTTTAATGAGAAAAATCAGGGACTTACCTCCTGAAACAACGCAGGTGAGCTTGAGTTCAGCACCCTCCTGATACGGCCCAGCTACGGATAAGACCTCCGTCCCTCTGTCGTCAAACACAGTTGGCTTTTGGGGCGGAACTGAAAGAAAAACATAGATCAATGGATGTGAACATAAAACTACGTGTAATGAGCTGAGGTATAAACATGTTCCTAATCTATAGGTCCCTGATCATAATTTATGGATACAATGCCGATGAACTGTTGGAAAAATCGCCTAAATGTCGATAATGCGCCAACGCTCCCAGACTCCTTCTCTATCATCAAATACTTCTCCATAAACCACCAAAGCCAGCTTCAAATTCTGACGTTAACTACAATTTGCCAACAAGTAGGACAACAAGGAATAAAACAATTCTTTATAGATTATAGTTAACAGGGGTGGGGCACGTGATTTGAGGCCAAAAGAAAGAAGCTGGATACCAGAACCGACGAAAAAATACCTCTGGCAAAGAAATACAAGCAACAATGAATAGAAGAGAAGGAGGTCTTGATTTCATTTATATCCTCTCCACTCTTGCTCTCCTTCACATTTGATTGGGTAGGAGAGTACCAGAATAAAACTTCTGCAAGCCTTATTCATAAGGCACATGTGTCTTTTCTTGTTGACTCTATTGGCAGACCCGTTAAAAATAGCAGTTTTTTCGTACAGTTATTTGAGGAATTTTTCATTTATTTTCCTCGCAGTCAGCTCACTAAAAAGGCTAGAACTTTTGAACAAAGAAAGCTACGACGGCCTTATTCAATTCAGCATCAAAAAATCTATCAAATGACGTATGCATTTATTTGTTCAGGAACTTTGAAAAAATTTTTTTAGAGACCCTCGCTTTTTCTTGAGCGATTACAATGTTTCATTGCCCTCTAGCTTATACCTTCATCTTCATGCACCTCATGTACCTTCATGTACCTTCTCGTCATGCAGTCAAACCGCAGCGCGCCGATACTTTGCGCACCGCTGGATTCTATTTTACTTGCCATGCTAATGTTGAACGGTAGAACGGATTATATTGGTAGGGTAAGCATCTGGTGTGTTTTTTCGGGCAAATACTCGAATTTATAGGACAGCAGAGCCCTCGGGTGCAGGGTTAAGGGGTGGTTATACGAAATGTTTTCTAGGCTACCCTACTGAATGAGAGGGGCTACCTGATATCTAATACGAGGGAGCTAGGGTTAGGTAGGCGCATACCCTAGGCACACATCCGGCCTTGTATCTCTCCATTGAACAGTAATTTCAGTGTCTATTTAGCTAGGGTCCCTATCCCTGCCCTTTTCGAGCCTTCGCCGGTCACATGAAATATTCACTTGATTTCCAAGGCCTAGGGAGATCGCTGCATCTCTAACTCCTCTGCTCTGCTCCAAACTCATTAACCTCCCCGCTCAAAATTTCATAATTTCTTGTCATAGCTACATTAACCAGCTCGCTCCCTTACCATCGTCCTTAAATTACTTTTTGCCCTCTACCTCCTGAGCGCCTTATTTTTTCCTCTGTTTCTAGATCCTCCGTGCTGCCTTACACCTAATATTGTAAGCAAAGAGCTCAAAAAACTAAAAATCAGGTCATGGTGCTCTAAGGTGAAGCATAATAATAATTTAATGCATATTTAATATTAGGTATTAAAAGAGAACCTCAAAAAAAAAAAATACCTGCAAAGTATTACACAGGGGTTTATTTTTTATAACTCATTAGGAGTTGAGTCTCATTGGTGCTGTGCTATGGTGAATTTAACGTTAAGTTAGTGACGCATAGTTAATATCAAATTGTGCAAAATCTTTGGATTCATCGGTTGGTAATCATAATATGACTAAGTAATAATTTATTCTGCTGTAAAATCGAAGTCTTCTTGGAGCGAACGAAGAGACAGCGTGTCCATCCGAATTTGGGGTTGCATAGTGAAATTTTCGGTGCACGGTGCACGAACATTGAAATAAGATCAATCATCGCGGCTATAGTGGCCGCATGAACAGATAGACGGACATGTAATCAAACGGACAGACAGGCAGACATTTTTTCCCGGTTATTGAGTTGGGATGAATACGCATGGGAAAAAGTTCCGTATGAACCTCTGAACCCATTTCCATTTTTCGAAGGGACATCGTACTTCCCACCATTGAATCTAAGTATGTAAAAACTCGCAGGTATCGTATCCCTTGAGTCGTTATACCGATCGGCATAGCTGATGGTGTGCGAGTTCATGTGTGGAGAAATTGTAGTGTGCTAGCGTGAATACAGCACTCGAAGCCAAGTTGGCTCGACCGTGGAAGAAGGATACAGTGAAGGGGGATAGGGGTAACGGAGGTGTTGGGGGAGGTGTTTGTGCCACGATGGTAACGTGTGGCGACCTGGATAATTGACCGGGCGAAGCGCCTTGAGGCCAAAACCGCATCTGTCTTTGCTCGTGTATGGCAGCCCCGAGTGTTGGCTGAAGTTGGCCAAGCGTTCGCTGCTTGAAACGATGCCAACATCACACCCTATACCGTACGGGAATCGTTGAGGGGGAAAAAACTCAATTCTGAGAGTACTGAGGGTAACACACAGGTCGGCATCTCTGTTTTCATTTCCCCCTTTTGCCCCACATAGGTAACAATTAGTTCTTTCATTGACTCGGGTAATTCTGCAGGAAATGTCCTTCTTATCTTGCATAATACTGGAAACCCTTCCTTCTGTAATGTTTTTTTCTAAGGAAATTGTAGTTGGTCGGGAAAAAAACTTTTTCAACCCCCTTCGAAAATTTGTAATGGAAGTACATACCATAAAAATTTCAAAATTTCTATACAAAAAAGAGAAATTCTGAGAAAAAGTGCGGGCATCGAACGGCGTACAGCGGACGGACAGAAATACAACAACAAAATCGCGAAGAAATATACAACAACAAGAAATATACAACAAAAATGTAAAAATCGCGTTTTTTTTTTGTGGCACCTGAAATTATTACAAGGTGTAGGAGGAGGAAACCTGAGATTTATCATCGCTAGGCAGTCCCAAACAACCGCCCCCAGTTTCATTAACTTGGCAATTTTTGCAAGCACAATGTACCTGCCAACTGGACTGTATCGGTTTTGGTTTAAAAAAAAAAAAAAAAAAAAAAAAACGAGGTTAACTCCGTTAGCTTTCAATCGTGCGAATATTCGTTTTCCTGATTCAGATTTGGGCGGGGCACCTGGTTAAGTAAGATAGAGGCCTGAAGCCACAGAACAAAGTCGACTCTTCCAAGTACACAAGAAGCGCCGAAGGGAGAAAATTGAGTGTTTTGGGATGGAAATCCCTAAGCAATCAATGGAGTAGGTTGGAGCTGAAGTTTGATTGGGACATCTGCCTCGCAGGCGTCAGCCCGGACCCGCAAGGTTTGTCCTGAAATGTTAATTGACCCTGTGCGTGAGTGAGCAATCTTTTTTGATTCCTGCTCTCACGAGGAATTCCTGATTCAGTTTTGTCAACGTCAAAGGATGGAGGCGCTTTTATTCATTTACAGGCTTACGTCGCCGTCGCATCGTCGGAGTTCGTAGGCCTTTCATCGATCTTTTTCGCCTTGGGAGGACCTAAATGACAGGATTTTTGGAAATGTTTCAATTCGGAAGGGTCATAATATCACGATTAATTTTTTTAATGGTCAGTACTTATCGTTAACTATCGTTGGTCGAAAGTTGAAATAAGGAAAAAATTTAAAATACAAAAAAGAAGTTTGAAAATTTCCAAAAGGCTAGAACAAGGGTGTAACCTGGGTAGGTATTGGAAAGTCATAGCAGATTGGCCTGCAAGGAGAATCTATCGATACGGGGCCGTATGATGCGAAGGGCAGCCGAGGTGACTAAGGGCCGGGCCACTCGGCTGTAGGGCACGGAGATAGCATGACCGGGTTCGCTAACCAGGAGATTTATATTCCGACACGGCTGTATTAGTTTTGCATAATGTTATGCACGAACGGAGATGCAGATCAGGTGCTTGTGCTTGGACAGGCCGAGCGGCTACCGCGACCCCCCCCCCTTCAGATCCGACCTGTCCGCTCCCTGTGACAACCGTCGGAGGAGAAAAAGGCGCCGGTTGTTGCGTTTGTCTTCCGTGGCCGGTTGAACTTGTCGCTCCTGTTTCGTGCACCTATTAAGATGAAGGGAATAGGAATATGGATGTGCTGTGCTGTGATTTAGTGAAAATTCAAACCTAAATTTCGTACTGGCAGTAAAAAAATATGTGAGGAAGTAAATTGAAGCACTGTTTCAGGCGTTGGGTATTCACCCAATAATTATTGGGCGTTATAACAGGTTATAACCTATAACAGCTACAACAGGTTATAAAAGGTCAGGGTTATAACTGGTTATGACCGAAGTTGCCCCGCTCGTGCCTTGCCGCCCTTAAACAGAGATGGCCATTTTCGTTAATGACAACAGAAGGACGCACTTGTTCAGAAAATAGTTCTGAGAAAAAGTGTAAGGGTGGAAATTTTTTTTCAAGCTCCGATCCGAGTTTTGATTTTAGGACGGTTGCAATAACTCTATTTACTTTGTAAATGTGAAAGATTAAATTATAACTACATTCACCTGTTCTTTCGCCGAGGTTTTGGTGTTACATTAACCACACCTTCACCATGTGTAACACCCGACACACAGAAGAGTAGGGGGAAGTGTCTCATAATAATGAGAAACATCCCTATTATGAGACTCCCCAATATTGCCTATGTGTGGTCCTGCTCTCAACGGATGAGTTATGTACGTAGTACCAGTGTTACCCTCATGTAAAGGGAGGTCGTAGCACTAATCCTGATCAACCTGTGGCTGGTCAGGATCGCAATATGGCCTCCATCTGCTGATCAAAAGTTTTGCCCCCTTTCGGCACATTATTTCCAGAAATAATGTACCTATGAAATCGGTCGGGGAACATTTTTTACAACACCCCCTCAAGATTTTTTCTTTCAGCTGCAAAACGCATAAAAGGAGTGGTCCAATTAAAAAACAAAAAAAAAAACGAGCGTTTAGCAAATTTTCTCCTACAAGGGAAACCTCTAAATTAACTCTAGAGTACTCAAAAACGTTCAAATGTCAAAGAATGATCTCGAAAACAGTATTTTGGGTTTTCGACTCCTAACATTGATCGGATTCCTGACGGAATGGAGCAAACCACAAGTTTTAGGACCAACCACGCCAAAATCAGATCAGTTCAGGTTCAATACGAAGTGGCTGGACGAAATTTTGGAAATATAAGGAACAGGTTTTTCTGTTTCACCGGTTTGTTTTCACCAACAATTTATACTGAGAAGCTTGATTATCATTTCCAGTCCTGATGGATTCTCAAAAGGAATCTTTTTTTAGGAAAAACTTTAATTTTAATATCAAGATTACTTTTTAGTGATTTTGTGGAACTTTCTGTCGCTGTCAGCCTCATTGGCTCTGGCAAACGATTTGATACATAAACTGAAGAGTAGTACCCACAGACCTATATTTGAATAAAACAATTGTTTTGGGTCAATTTTTTTTTGTGGTTTGACTGAATATATGTTACAATATCTTTGAGTTTCTAGCTGTTTTCAGACACCAGCAAAACGGTACACTAAAGTGAGTGAGGCGTTAGACATTTTTATAAACACTGATTCATTTCCAATACTTCTCTGAACACAACCACTGAATAGGCTTATAAGCGGCTTGACAAAACTATCACCGCCGAAACAGTACGGGTCGTAAACACGGATTTCATTAGATGCTCTCACACTCATGCATAAGAAGTAATGTAAGCCTAAATCTCTATCCTTAACGCATAAAAGATCAGAGTGTACAAAGTACGCGGGCAAAGTTCGAGCATGCAACATGAAGTAATGTTGAACGTAGAGACGCTAGTTAGAGCGGTGAGTTTCGGTTAATTTTGTATACTTATAACCGAGTTAGGGACAAGTTTTGATGAACAAGAAGAAGCTACCAAGCAACTAATTTTGACGAGGGTTCATCCTTTCGAGAGTATCTAATTCATGGAGGATAGAAATAAAGTCCTGAGATCTTGATAACCGCGGCGCGGCTCCAAAAATTCTCAAAGTTCTGCATCTGCTAGGCGACACGCAGTATCATGGGAAATTCGGATGTTCGAAAACTTTTATGCGAATGACGTTAGATTACTACTTGGGCTCGAAAAACTAAATGGAAAACACTATTCCAAGTTGGATCGCAAAAGATAACTTGCGTCAAACTTTGGAAAAACTGCATTGTTGGTTGATCGCGCGCTTTCGCCTTTAATGCCCTCACCAGGAGCTACATAGTTTGCTGCTGAAGAACAACTAATCATCAGTTGAAGTTTGAAACATCGACCCACTAGTTGATTTTATGGTCAGCTGATCGGGATAACTGTCAACAAGAAACAGACGCCTCTTTTGCCAAGCTTTCGATTAATTTATAATCTTCCTCAGAGCCCGAAACAACTCTACTTATAAACGCACTTTTATTGAGTGCACTACTGTTGTTTTAGGCCGAGAGGAAGATTAATAATTAATCAAAATCTCGGCAAAAGAGGCGTCTGTTTCTGGTTGACCCTTATCCCGATCAGCTGACAGCCTAATCATCGGTGGTGGAAAAAGGGCCCAATTCCTCGCTCTCTGTCAACATTTTGCGTACCGCGAGTAGCTTGAAAAAAAAATATTAAAAGCAGTCAAAGCTTCAGAGTTTTTACGTCAAGATTTATGACTTCAACTGGGCTTGACATGACAAAAATTGTAACCTTTAACGTACCTATTACGCTGAGCTTGATTTTGAGGTTTCGCGTCGGCGACGTTTTGAAATCGACTCTGCATCTGTACAGTGCTTCATCCGATTCTTGGACGTTGTCGATTGACAAAGTAGCTGGCTCTGTTACTGTCCTGAAGTAGGAACGCTCTTCGAGGACGAGCGAGTCTTTCCAGTGTTGTCCCATCTCCGAAACTTTTCCTCTACTGTCCAAACTGAAACACAACCGACGAATGCTTTAACTGAGCAATTTCTTACTATCATGGGTGGAACTGATTACTTGCTTTATAATTACAATTACAGTAAGTAACCTAGTAGCTAAGTTTCCGAGTGGAGTTTTAGTGGCTCTAGGAAGTAGCAGGCATTTTCCCGTTTTTCACTCCCACATTTACAAAGTAAATGGAAGTATTGTAATCGTCCTAAAATCGTAACGGAGCTTCAGATAAAATTTTTACCCATACACTTTCACTCAGTCAATTAATGAACATGTGTCTGAGTGTCCATAAAAAGGGTTAATCCATCTGTCAGTCCGTCTTCGGAAACAATAGCCGCATCTTCCTAATTTATGAACCTTTTTCAAATTTCTTGAGTTGCCACGTTTGGATCAAAAAGACTCATCATCCTGTTCAACCAGAATTCGAATTGCTCACAGTACCTCCGAAATATTACCACTTTTAGTGTTTTATGCTTTGCGGGCCAAAAAAATCAACCGATTTAAACGTTTTTGGTCTTGAAATCTTCGTTTTCCCTTGCAAAATACGTGGATATTTTTTCTATTCCGGTAACTGGAGGTATTTCGATTGTAGGAAGGTTTTAAAATTTGCATATTTTGTTTTACATTTTGGATGCTTGTAGTCACCTAATTTGCCAAAATGAAATAACTTCGTGTCAAAAATTCACGTCTGAAAACCTCTGCTTTCGGCGGTTTTCACCCATGGAAAAAATATTAGGTATTATTATTGTTTCTTTTAGAGTGGGGAATTTCGGTCCCTACTCCTATCGGTTGAATCGAGATTTGAAATAATTAATTGATTATTAACCAGCCCTTATGACGTGTCTGGTTCTCATTACCCTGACCGCAAGCCGTTCGAGTACAGTTGATGTACAATGATGGTGCTCCAATCATCAACCGCCTCGTATTTGAGTATATCTTCCAAGTTGCAAACAGCCATGGGTAACCTCAAAGCATCAACGTTCCACGTCTCGGCCACATAACACACCGTCTTGAGACTCCAATAATTATTACACAGGCAGGAGCTCTCGGCACCCCCACCCCTCCCCGCCACATTCCCGGAGTTGTCGAGGCTCCGCTAATTATCCCGATTATAGTCCCCGATGACGCACACAAGGTATGAAATTTGTGGTGAACTAAAAAGTACATAACATCATTGTGACTAGGCACCTATCCATTTGAAGAGCAGCAGCCCGAATAAGTTAGTCCTGGCCGATACCAAGTTATGATATTTTATAGAATTTCGGCACCTCAGAGTATTATTGTATGAAGTGGAGATCAAGTTTTCCCTCATGTTTCAACGATATTCTAGGTAGAAACATTTTGAGAGTAGGGCGAGCCTGCGTTTTCCGCGGGGCCCCAGTTTTCCTCATTTCTATGAACGGACCAAATTTCATAGTTGAAGGAATTGAAGGTACGAAAAAATCGAAATTAAAATGTTCATTGGCCAATCTGAATTGCGAATTGCTTCTTCAAAAATCCATTTACTGAAAGGTATATAGGTTCCCTCAAAATGGATTAAATAGCTTGAAAAATATTCGAGCCCTCCGTTTTCGTCTGCACAATACCGAGCCCGCCCAGTTATCAGCAAATTACAATTCAACGGACCCCCTCAATTAAACAAGAGAAATAGCAGACGGAAATTATTCTAGTGAATTATTCATCCGAGAAAAATCCATTCTCCGCCATCTCTTGGATGCATTTACCAACTGCTTTGCGTTCATTTTTCTGGAAATGCAGCTGGGGGCTATATGCAAATTTATCGTGACGAATCGAAATTCCACTGTCGAGGTTGGTACTTGTACCGGTACTATATATAGTACTATGGATAGACATTTGAAAATTACTTGAAATGGAATCTAGAGGCACCCCCGACCCCCAATCGTAGCTGTGGCCAGCGTTAAGTACAGCATGCTGGTCTAGAACAAAGATTCAGCAAAAATCATTATAAAACAAAATTTTTTGGGGACATGAGAGAAAATTGCTATTGCTTGGAACCAGGCTTACCTCGGGCGAAATATATGCGGCGTTATAGCAAAATTCTACCAATGCACCATAATTGACAATTTTAATCCTTATGATTGAACCACTTGCAATTTATATGCTGTCAATGGATCGGGATTGGCGCCATGACGGATGGGAACGTATCTATCGCCGAGCTTTCAGCATATTTAATGCCATCGTCAGGGCTCAGAAGCAAATATTTAAGGCTTGGCCACTCGCATGGTTTCCACCCATTCAATTTTCAAGTCATGCAGAAAACTATCTAAAAAGAAAATTGTATAACCTATAAGTAACAACCAATTTGCCACCTCGATGAGAAAAACTCTAAACTCTCTGCTTCTGAGCCCTGAAGATAGCATTATACATGCTGAAAGCTCGGCGATAGAGGCATTCGAATCCGGCACGACCCCAACCCCAATCCATTGACGGCATATTGTTGTCAAATATCAACCTTTACATTGTTATGTTATGCCTATGTGGATAGAATGCATTTCAGTATATTCACACCTTTACAGAGCAGATATTTGGCAAGCGCATTCCCACATGCTCAAAACACCGGACGATCCCAGATCCGATTATATAATATGGCCGGGCTTTGGCGAGGATAAGCTCATTTTCCAAATGTGCCAATTACTCATTCGGTCCACAAGGGACGAAGTGGTGGGTGTGGGGCTCTCTGGGGTCGGGACTAACGCCTCCCTACCACTCCTGATAATGTCCTCAACCCCGTGACTTTCCACCTAAACACCTCGTCTGAACTCAACTCCGATAAACGGTCCATTAAATTATTTTGTAACTCCATCGGATTCCATTCGCGCCGTTCCCTGGCGCGCCGACAGGTAACCTGCCCGCTTCTCATTCCTTCCACGTTCATCGTCGATGTTTATCGCTTTAGGTCACGCAACTTCCCATCTGACTTCCGAATGGTTAAACATATTCCCGACAGGCGGGCTCCTTTCATCCCAGCCGTTCCCATAGCTCATATACCAGCGAACCAATAATGCCTCATCTATAGTTGGAATGGAGTTAACAATTTGAGCGCCTATATCCCTACACCGATCCCTGGAGACGGGGAATTAATTTAATTATTGTCTTCATCTCAGACAATAAGAGGCTCGATGAGATCTCATGGAGTTCCCTGGTGCACATGGACTGAGCTCTAAGACCGAAGGTACGGAGTCCGAGACCCTTCCCCTCCCCGTTGCTCATTATCTAAAGACTCACCGATGTGTGGACTGATACGAGCTCACTGCAGTTAGTGTGTTTCGACTGAAACACGCAGACCTCATGCAACAGCAGTCCTGTCACAGCAGCCGGACGTAATCTCCGCCAAGCTCGGCCCTTGTTTGAGTAAACCATTTGTGAGTAGATAACACGAAATACTTCCATATTTTGATGGGTAAGTTTCCGACGAAATTTTATTATATATTGACTACTTTTGAGGCTGTTTGGATAAATCGTCACTTAAGTTCTAACACCGCCTAACTCAATTTTTGTCGAAAATGAGTTAGATACACCACTCGATAGATTTTTCAATAGCCGATATCATTGTGACACTGCCACGAAGATTGAACCAAACAGTGAAGAAGGAGAGGAAGAAAAGACAACACCGCCTAATCGTTTATCTAGCGGAAGCGGAGGCAACACCACCTAATTCAAATCGCGACCGACGAGTTCCCGCTGAGACGCCTCCCTGCTTTTGGTACATTATTTCCAAAAATAATGTACCTATGTAATTGGTAGAGGAAATTTTTTTTTCGGAGCAATCCGATCGGAGAAGGTTAAGGGGTCCAAATCGGCATTAGTAGATATGGGTCATTCTCACAGAAAGGGGCAGTTTCGGGTTGGAGTTTTCAAAATAAAAATTTTCCTCCAATTCTGCGCAAAAAATTTGGAAACCCTCTCTTGAATGTTCTAAGTGAAATTCAAAAACTATCCAAACAGTGGCTGCCTTATTTAGGCCGGAAAAAAAATAAATTTTAAAACCAAGAACGCTCAAATCGGTTCATTTTTGAGGCCGGAAAAAAATAAAATTGAAAACTCTAAAAATGCAAATATGTCGGAAGTACTTTGAGTAATTCAAATTCCGATTAAAAATGGCGAAATTCTAGCTAAAAGAGGGAAGAATGGAACTATTTTGTCCTGCAGAGTGCTGGAACTGTCACGGTCCTGTCCTCCTCATCCCTTCCCTGTCCTCGAATTCAGAGATGTGGACAGGGCCGTGACGGACAGGGCCGTGACAAAACATAGGTTTTTTGACGCTCCTGTCCACACAGTAATTTTTTTTCCAAAAATTATTATCGTAATCGAAACTGCTCCACGCTGCGTACGAGGTACTGAGAAGTAAAAAAAATTAAGTTTGAATACCTACTTTGAGAAACAGGACAGGGCCGTGACAGTTGTGTCCGACCAACAAGGTTCCGGCCGACGTTCTATCTCGTCACTGGGTTAAATCTCGACAAAAATCCAAAGCTAGCCGGTGTTCTGGACCGTTGAGACTCGTGCCAAAATGATGGAGGGAAGAAAATCCGGAAAAAACCCTGAGAGGACCGCGAAAATTCGAATTCTTTTACAGGACAGGGCCGTGACTGCAAACCTCTGGACACCCCTATTTTCATCTCAGTACCGTAATCTTTCCGTTCTAAAATTATAAAAACTGCCATTTAGGTATCTTGAGACCAATTTTGACCTATTCTAGAAGCGCCGGGTATTTGGTTGCATCGGAAAGACATAGGAAAGAAGCTTGAAGTTGGGAACCTCGTGCCTGGACAGGACAGGGCCGTGACAAATCGACGCATTTAATTTTTGGTTCATTTTTCTATAGAAATGAACCTTTGTAATCGGTCAGGAAAAAAAAATTTTTAACACCCCCTGAAAATTTGTTGGTTTACGTTTCAAGGGGTGTAGAATCCGAATCTGCAATAAAAATTTTTTGTCCGTCCGCCGTCCGCCGTACGCCGTCCGCCGTACGCCGTACGCCGTACGCCGTACGCCGTACGCCGTCCGCCGTCCGGGGTTTTTCAGGGGGAAGGAGTTATCGAAAAATTTTGAAATTTTTACCAAAAATCAAGTTCTGTATCTAGTTGGTCCTAACGTCTCGGCAGAACCCTACCTTAATTTTAAGGCCAGTAAAACAGCTGTTGAAGTGGGAAAAAATTCGTGTTTTTCTGGAAATTTAAAACATAGGCATGTGACACATCATTTTCTATAGATTTTTCTATGCTGAATCGAATGAGACCATCGCCACGCCGGTAGCTTCAACCGTTTAGGAGTTATTGCAGTTTTAGTGAAGCATTTTTGAGTTTTTCAAAATTTTCCCAATTCCTAATAACTCGAAAACTACTCGAGCCACAAAATTCGTTTTCCACTCGTTTGAATCCCCACAAAAACTTCTGTCCTCCCGATATCTTCAATTTAAAGAATTTGGTCGCATTATACAAATCAGCAAAACAAAAATTGGAAAAAGTTGAGAATTTGGCCTCGGCTCTTAGATACGGTTGATTGATCTACTTACGACCACTAGCCTATTACAACAACAAGGTGACGCACTCACACTACGACCAGTTGCGCTTGGCAACATAAGAACGAGACAGGCTTTAACAAAGGTTCTGAGGCATTCTCAGAGGCATTCTGAGGCAACGTTTTTCTAAATCCCCATCTAAAATATCTTTCAATTTATACTGAAATTCTAGAATAATAACAACTAAATTCCGTGTTTAAGGAGAACCCATAAATCGTAAGATTTGTCTTTGCAATCGAAAAATGAACCCCTGTGCAAAATTTGCAGAGTTCTCGGATATACCGAAAACTGATGTGCACATGCCACTGATCTACTTAGCAGCGTTTTTTCTTAGTGAAAGACTTAATTGATCGTAACAAAAAAAAATCGCATTTTGCGAAAAGTGAAATAGTACAATTTAAAATTTTGCCCAACTTCAAATTCATAAGAGGGCCCCCACGAACCTTCTGGACATCACTTCTGCCCTTTCTGTGAGAATGACCCATATGGTCCATTTTTGAAAAAGCACAAAAACTCAATTTTGAAGGTGATGTCGTGGGTTTAGAATTTTTTGAGTATTTTTCCCGGGTTTCTCGCTTGATTTACCATAGGACAGGGGTTTCTTTCAGAAAAATTTTGATAATTTTTTTTTTTAATCGGATTGGCTTAGTGCGATTTCTCCTTTTTCACGTTTTTGCCAATCCGAGGGATTCTACTGAACCGATTTCTAATTTTTTGAGCTTGTTGGGTTCCTCGAAGGTTTCTACACAGTTTTCATTCCCTGTAAGTCAAAATTGGTTGGATTTCAGCGTTCAAAAACTGGTTTAAAGACTAATTTTTGAAGTAAAAAAAAAAGTTTTTTTTACCCTTCGAAAACATTCTAAAATTCAAAAAAAAATATTTTTGAGTAGGTTTTGGGTAGGTACATGACACAGAAAAATTACAATTTTCTACGACGAAAACATGAAAAATCCATGTAAGAGCCTTGGAAAAATTTCAAAAAAATAATGGATCTGATTGCGGGTTTTTTTGGCGAGAATCATTAGATTTTGACTGAAAACATGAAATTTGGTGTTTTTCCGAGATTTTGGTCAAATCGGTCAATTTTGGGGGAGTGATAAGGCCAAAATCGGGGTTTTCGCAGTTTTCTTGGTTTTACTGTCTAAGCACCTATGGGTTTAAGGCAAAAACGTGATGCAGAAGAAAATTTCGGGTGTTAAATTCTTTATCAGATGCATTCCCATCCTATAGAATAAACAAATATTTACATAAAAACATTATATTTGAGGGACGGAAAGCAGGGAGCAACACAGCCTAATTAAGGATTTCAAACAGCAACACAGCCCAACTCAGCTGGTTTCGAGTTTAGAGTTTATTTTTGAAATTTAAGAGTAGAATCCAATTTAGAGACCCTTCGAGATCGTGAGAACGTATTGGGAATTCAGGAAATTTATTTCCAAGTTGAAATAATTAGTTTTTTGTCTCTCCTGAAAACTTGGGAAAATTGAGTTAGGTGGTGTTAGAACTTAAGTGACGAAATAATGGAAAGAAACTCACTATGTCCAAGTTATAAAACTCGCCTTAAATCAAAATACGCCAAGTTATCGGAATATCTATGAAAAAATATCCACATATTCTGCAAGGCAAAACAAACATTTTAAGAACGCTCAAATCTGTTCATTTTTGTGGGAAGGAAAATATAAGTAGGAAACACTAGAAATGCAAATTTGCAAAAAAGAGTTTGAGACCAGGAGAATAAATATCCATAGTAAAATATGTATATATATTAGTATTATATACAACCCTTGAAAATTTGTTAGTTTCCATTTCAACGGGTGTCGAATCCGCAATGAACATTTTTTGTCCGTCTGCCGTACATCATAAGGTTTGTCGAAAAATGAACCCTTTTGCAGAATTTGCTGAGTTCTTCGGATACACAGGGAGTAATACAGCGTTTTTTATGTTCCGTTGGCTCGACGTATTTTGATTTTAGGCTTGTTTGATAATTGGAATAGTAAATTTCTTGATTTGTGACCTAAACAGACTCAAAAGTAGTTAAAATATAATCAAATTATGCCAAAAATTGTCAAATTATGTCAAAAATTTACGTATCAAAATATGGAAGTGATGGTGTGTGATCTAATCACCTTTGGTTTCTGGTCAAAATATAATCAGATCGTGGCAACAATTTACGTATCAAAATATGGAACCCTTGGACAGATGTCTCTTAGGTACACCCTGCCGGCACTCAGTTCCATACTACCGTTTTATATCATTTTTGGCAGTCTGGTCATCAGTGAGTATATTCAAAGGGTCTGCAATGGTAGTTCAACACCGATACAACTCAATTTTTTACTAATAGAACATTTCGATTTCCATGACCCTGATATTCCCTGATTCGTCATGAATCTTTCATCAATGCTCTATATTACTCTCTCATTGAGCAATTTAAGCAAAAACTCCAGGAGGGGTGGAAAATTCAACAAAAAATTGAAGATATAATAACGCTGCATTGGTCTACCAGCCAGGTACCACCTCTTACCCTTATTTCCCGTATTATGATAACATTCATAACCGACAAGGAACTTCCCAAAGTCCGGTACACCCAAAGTAGTCCTAATCCATCAACCTATCCCTAAGCAACTCTGCCAACTCACCCTGCCCGTTTGTATTTATATGCCTACCTACACAACAACCTCGCCTTATCAAATCAAACTTGGCCCTCTGGAAGCCTCCGCTCTCGCCGAAGTAGGAGGTTTAATTAGGCTGCCGAAACGTGTGCAGCATGCTAGCTGTTCGCGACATTATTATAGCGGCAGAGTTGAACAACACAAAGAGAGGCTACGGTGGTGTACAATAGTGGATGGTACTATGAATACCTGCTCACAATATCCAATGGACTACCACGAAGGGATGGAAGGGATTTGCGGGTCCTTGGGTATTGCAATGGAGAGGGGGGTAGCTGGACATGCAGGGGACTGTGGCATGATTGTGCCGAAAAGAATGTCAGCTTCACAATGCCAATGGGACGGGAACTCTGTCCACACGTGTGTACGCATGCTCCATCGTCGGTGACTTTCTAATCCAAATAGTTTAGCGAATGTTTTCACGTGAAATCGAATGCTACCTATCCTATAAGACAATGACGATATATCCAACTGAATGTTCAATCCAGACTACAACTAGTGGGGCGTAGATAACACACAACAATTCCACATTTTGATACGCAATTTCTTGACACGATTGGATTACATTTTGACTATTTTGAGGGAGTTTAGGTAAAAAATATCAAAAAACTCACTATGCAAATTATAAAATTCGCCTACAATCAAAATAGTCAACTTATCGGTCTATAAAAAATATCCGCGTTTTCTACAAGATAAATCAAAAAACTTAAAACCAAGAACGCTCAAATCGGTTAATTTTTATGGCCAGGAAAAAATAAAGTAGAAAACTTTAAAAGTGCTAATATATCGGAAATACTGTGAGTAATTCCGGTTCCGGTTTAACAGGGTGATAGGTCTTACTAAAACAGTCATTCCACTCCAAGAAATTTGAAAAAAGGTTAAGAATTAAGGGAGCAATGGCCATTTACAAAAATGGCCACAAACGTACACACCCACACTTGTTCAGGGTGTGATTCTGAGCAAAAGTGTGTGACTAAAAGTTTCTTCTGAAGCTCCGATCCGATTTTCGATTTTAGGATGACTACAATACTTCCATTTACCTCGAAAATATTCGAGGTTACTTCGTAAATAAGGAAGTAAAAACTCGTTAAGCTTGCTTGGATTTAGAATTGGGGCTGTGTTGGACCAAGGTTGGGGTTCCCATAAAATTTCAAACGTTTGCAGGCCTCTCCCCAATTATTTTCAACACAATCAACTCAGTGGTTTTTACAAATGCTGCTTAGTTAAAGAAAATTTTCTCCAGTTCATAGAAACGGTTCTGTAATTATCTTTACAATATCAATGTATATGTAATTATGAATTTGTAATTATCTTACAATATCTGTAATTTTCCTTGCATTATATCAACAAGGAATCGGCAGCTCCAATGGCTAATAGACGGAAAATAAACGAGAATTGGGAACTGTATTGTAATATCGCTGAAGGTTTTGTATTCCTCCATTCCAACGGCGCAGGATGAATATGCACATAGTTCTTGAGAAAACGTTCACCAAGCAAATGCCGGTTGTGGATTTGCTTTGCCTCAGTTGGTCCTTGAAGTTTACGGGATTGTTTGATTAAGAAAGTGAAGTAAGAAGACGGGATAGGCCTTCGAAAACACAAATACAAACTAGTTAAATGTAGGTAGGCATCATACGCATGAAGATACCAGTAGCAGCGACGCGTTAACGAGCATGGTTGCGTTCAACCCTAAGCTGAAAAGTAGTTAACTACCAAATAGTTGGATTTGAGTTTAATATCAGAAGAAGACTTGAGCAGGATTCATCAGCCGCACATGCGAGTGTGCTATCAGACGGGGATTGAAAAGTTGTAACTGGGTCTTGAAACCTTCAACCAACATTTAAGGTCATTCATGAAGAAGCAGCTACGCTTGAGAAATCCATCAACTGGGAGGTTCACCCGATATCTTCAATTTGAAGAATTTGGTCGTATTATACAAATCAGCAAAACTAAAATTGGTAAAAGTTGAGAATTTGGCCTTGGTTCTTAGATAAGGTTGATTGTTCAAACTAAGGTTGGTTACGACCACTAGCCTACTACAACGTGACGCACTCACACTATAGCAGTCGCGCATGGTAACATGAGAGCGAGACAAGCTTTACCAACGATTTTTGAGGCATTCTTAACAGATATAATCAAGTTACTACTGCTCAATATTGCCTAGCTCCATGAACATATTTCTCCACTTAACAAACTTATGGAACAAAGTTGAAACTCGTTCCCATTCTGAGGTCTGTGGAGGGTAATTATTTTGTAGGTAATTAAGAATAGATTAAATAGTGGATTTAACAAAATCAAACGATGTGCTGCGTTGAAAAGAATGGTAGATAAGTATCAAGATAGGAAGATACATCTATAAAGCAGAGTAAATAATATTTCCTCTTTAATATAGCCGTATAGAGTTCTATATTATAGCGCTTTTGCTAGTTTGAAAAAAAGTTTGCCTAAAATGTACGTATAAAAATATGGAAGCATTGAGTGTTATCTACGCACCGCTGTTCTTGTCTCAACTGCTGGAGAAGGGCATGGGTTCAGTGCTCCAGTGAACGCCGTTTCAAACGAAAGAAATCAAAATTTCGGGGGGGGGGGTTCGATTTTTTTCCTTGGACGATTAAAATGGTTTATTATTAAATAATAAGCCAAAAAAGTTCATAGATGCTCGAATTATCTGTTGAATCGGGTTCGTCCATCTGTCGCATAAGGAAGATCGCCGTTGAGACTATCAAGTTTGTGGGGAGTTGGTTGATCTCAGTATTCGGGTTGGAGAGGTTAAAGAAGTGGAGCTGTTAGCGATAGTGGAGGTAGGAGAGCCCTAATTGTTTTGCGAAATGTTCATTCGGACGAGCTATGGACCAATGTAGTTATCCTGATATTTGACTTGCTAATGCCCCAGAAGCCCAGAAGCCCCTTGCTCTTGCCCTCTTCGCTTGTCCTGTACTACAGTCCATTCGGAAGGGACCCTATCTTTCTGAATAAACTTACACCACCCTCTCAAACCATCACCATACGAAGCCAAGTTCTGTTTCCAGGGCCAAAACTTGACCTCACTTGTGGACAGAACAGCACACGTACAAGGGCGATCAAGAAAGTTGAGCCAGGCAAAGAAAAAAGGATGTTGCCCCAAGATGGCTTTAAGGAGACTTTGGAATTGGATTGGAGATCTGCCCAAAAAATTTAGCCCGTGCCGGGCCGAGGTAGTCTGATATTTGTATAATTATAAAAAAACATTTTGTGTCCAGCCAACTGAGAGGAAAACTGTGGAATTTTTCATATTTGCTGATTTTTTATATTAGCAGTTTATTTTTTCTGGCCACAAAAATGAACCGATTTGAGCGTTATTGGCCTCGCAATCTTTGTTTTACCTTGCGGAATACGTGGACATTTTTTATCCTCAGATAACTAGACGCATTGTAGCTTTAGGCGGGTTTTGAAGTTTGCAAAGTGGGTTTTCTGACATTTTTTATCCATATAGCCTTGAAAGAAGCCAAATTATAATCAATTTGTGCCAAACATTTTCGTATCGAAAGTATGGTGTGTTATCTGTGCACCCACCACTCGTTCTCAATTTCTCCACAATTGAATCATGGGTTATAAAATTTGTGTTTTCGCAGATCGAGGTTTTAGTTGTACTGTGGCACATGCTGATATGATATTTACGTTACCTACATGTTTTTCGGTTTCGGGATTTCCCTTCAGAAGCCAGCGGTGGGCAACTGCGTTTGCCACCTAATTCACTGTTCAATTAGGTATGTCCACGACGTATAATAGTTTCTTTCTGTCCGAGTGTTTTAATTTATTAGTACCGTTAAGGTAGGTTACTTTGGTCCTTGACTGGTTACTTTGGTCCAAAAACCGAAAAACTTCCACCATGATGTCATCAGTGTAGATGAGCTGGAGAGGCTTCGAAAAAATTAGGGTTCATGGGAACAACCTAGGCAATGAAAAGGCAAGCGCAACAACCTGAACCTCATCACCAGCTACTGATTACAATTCCTGATAACAATCAGGTGATTTTTGCGATAATTTTCTTTACCACACTTTCACTGTTCCACCTGTTGGAGGTGATCCGGGAAGGAAAGTACCCACCACGTAGTGTTCAAAATTTAATGTAGATGACGATTCATTACCATTTTTTTTACATTTGGACTGTTTTAGTGATCATTTTTCGCAAATTACCGACGGTATCTTTGTACCAGGAAGGCTGCATACTTTGGTCCAACGAAACTGACACAAACCAGCCTTCACTTAACCTGTGGAAAAGAAAACTGGTGCCTTTTGCCCTGTCATTTATGACGGGGAACTCTTCCCTGGAAAAATAATTTCCTTTGACGGCTAGTGCGCCAAAGTCAGCACGATGGTAAAGTATCAAGTCATGGAAATGGCCATCTAATAAAGACAGATCAAGGGCATTTTCAATTTAAAAAAACATTTTTCCCGTTGCTCCTGGAATAAACCAAGAGGGCAGAATGTTTAACTTTGACCCAAATGAAAAAACAAGCCATTTTCAAGTCAACTTTGGGACTGGCTCAAAGTATTCTACCCGAATAAAAAACATTGGTCCAAACTTCAACAAAAAAAAATTAAATATATAGAGAGCAGATAGAATTTTTTTGAGGTCATGAATCGATTTGCCAGGTCCCAAATAGTGAGAATATGTCATCCCATTACGAATTTTCACGTTCCATGGGTGGATAAGAAGGCGATTTCTAAAAGTTTTGCAAAAAGTGGACCAAAGTAACCGCGCTTGCCTTTTCCATTTACTAATGTGTCCGATTTCAATATTCAAAAGTTGGTTGTTCACTAACATCTAGTGGTAGGTACCTATTTTGAGCAATCATTGTTATGCTTAAGCCGAGGCTTATCTCATCATCACCTCGCCCGGTAATTCTATTTTAGATCGTCGATGGCCGAAAATTCAATGCAGCAGTTAGTTTATCTGAACGGCACTCTATCTCGTTTGTTAAGTGCTTTAATTCGTGTTGAAGTACGTATATGAAAACTCGCTGCTGACGGTGTCGAAACCATGAAGAATTAATGTTCCTTGAAAACCAGCTGGAGAAACGAGCTCTGAATTCACTTAATGAGAGAACGATGTGCTTAAAAACCATTAGCTCGGCTGTTAGAACTAATTCATAGTATAAGCTCATTTTTTCGAACACTATACCACTACCCACACTAACAGTAATGATTTGCTGAAATAGGAACTGGTAGATCCAGATTCTCGTCAGTGTTCTTTCCGAACATTTAGCAACGACAATGTTTTTTGTTCGCGTGACAGTCCCAATCGTACTATTCGCTGTTTTTTCGGACGCTTTTCGCTTGAATCGAGGGCTAAAGAGAGGCAAGCGAGAAACCGGCGATGCTGAGCCCGATTATAAGTGGTTCACTCAAATTTTGGATCACTTCGACCCGTCAAACGTAGAAGCAAAATGGAATCAAAGGTACCTGGTAAACGATGAACATTACAGGCGTAAAAATGGAGGGCCTGTATTTTTAGAAATCAGTGGAGAACTGGAAATGACGGAACTAACCGGAGCTGGGCTGAACTACGCGGAAAAGTTTGGAGCCATGTGTTTCAAATTGGAGCATCGCTACTACGGTAAGAGCAGGCCAACATCGAATTTGTCAGTTCAGAATCTGCGTTATTTAAGCAGCCATCAAGCATTGGCCGACATAGCCAATTTTATTTGGCACATGACGTCATTAAATTCCTTTCCTGCTGGCACAAAATGGATCGTTTTTGGCGGCAGCTACGCTGGATCTTTGGCAGCGTGGTCAAGGCTCAAATACCCGCACCTCATTCATGCAGCAGTCGCGTCATCCCCGATAATGGAACCGAAACCTGAATTCCCTGATTATTTTGAAACCGTTCACGATGTCATAGCAAATTACGACGTTTTGTGCGCAGACAGCATTTACGAGGCAAACTCACTGTTTGAGCAAATGATAAACATCACCGGAGGAGCTAAAATATTGTCGAAAATGTTCAGACTTTGCTCTGATTTAGACCCACGTGACAAGAATCAGATTGCAAACGCTGCAAACGAATTATCTTTCGTTTTTCCGGAGATCGTCCAATCCTCAAAGGCGACTGATGGTGGAACAATGGAGTCGCTCGATATAGTGTGTGAAATTATGACTGACTCCGCCATTGGGCTGCCCCTTCAGCGGTATTCCAACGTCGATTATATTTTGAACAGTGAAGTTGACTGCAGAAATGTAGCTTACCGAACAATGATAACTTTGCAACGGAACGAAGAAAATTTCGACTTTCAGCGTCAGTGGCTCTGGCAGTGTTGTACCGAACTAGGGTTGTTCCTCACCACACCGGACTCGGGATCCATGTTTGGCTCGCTAATAGACGTGCAGTACTATCTTAACACATGTAGTGATGCATTCAACAGCAAGTTCACCAAGTCACGCGTCACAAGGGCTACAGAAATAAATCGAATCGAGTTTGGGGGCAAGACCTTCAAGGGAACGAGAGTTGTCATCGTGACGGGTAGCATAGACCCTTGGAAAAACAACGGGATTATCGATACAGACGATCCGTCGGTTGTTAAGATCACCATCGACGGTACATCTCACTGCGCAGATATGGAACCATGGGATGAAGATGATTCTATTCCATTAACCGAAGCTAGAGAAAAGATTGAAGACATTTTGACAGAATGGATTTCCATAGAATAATAAATTAAAGGTATTTTAATCATTAAATGAAAAAACTAATTAATTAATTAAATTATCCACATAATGATTAGGTAAATTATTCTATAGAAGGAAATTTTCCTTTCGAGAGCACTGCGAATCCTGTACGGAAGTTAATTTTTCCATTACCATTACATAGTGCCTCTCAAAACTTCTTATCCTTGGTTTATTTTCCAAAATTTCCAGAGTAATAAATAATTCAGAATTGAATCCAGAAATAAAATTGACCTATTGGGCAGTCTATTGGGGCTTTTCCGGACCAAGGTTGATTTTTCCTGAAAATTTCCAAAACAAATCTTCAGCCGTTCACGGAGGAAGATGGACGGCGGGCGAACGGACATAATTTTTAAATTGCCGATTCGGATTCCACACACTTTGAAACGTAAACCACACAGATTCAGGGTGAGATCGAAATTTTTTTGCGATCACAATGGGTTATTGGATATTGAATCATAATCCAAAATGAATTAATACTAGCCGAAATTTCAGGCTCATGAAATTCCAGAATCAACTTAATTCCCAAATTCTGTCACAGGTTTTATTCAGTGTCAATTCAGTTCAAGTTTTTTACTTCCATATTCACGTAAAGAGTACACGAAAGTACTTATTGCAAACGTTCTAAAATTGAAAATCGGATTGGAGCATCATAAAAAAATTTTCTTACAGATTTTTAGAGAATTTACAAAAACGACCGTATCTCATTCAATTTTCAACATTTTATCAATTTCTTGAACTGATGAGTTTGTCTATCATCCTCGTGTTAAACCGGAATTTGAAGTATCCAATTTTAGCACTTCTAGTGCCGTCTATGTTAATTCTAACTGGACGCCATAATGACCATATTTGATCGTTCTTAGTCTCAAAATCTTTGGTTTACCTTGCAGAAAAAGTGGAAATTTTTGATCTTTGTAGCCTCGAAACTGCCCATAATCTAATCAATTTGTACTTAGTAAAATATGGAAGTATTCGGTTTTTGGCTGATTTGATTCTTTAGTTTTTAACATAGATGGAATTGGGGCTCACGGGTTGGTCTAGTGGCTAGCGCGTCTGACTAGCTGCTGGCTATACCTGGGGGTTCGATTCCCAAAGGTGGCATGAAAAATTTGGCCCATAGCCTTATGATTCATGTCATCCCTGGCATTCGGGGTTTTCGGAAATAAATGATATTGGAGAACTAAACCCACTCCTTGTGATGCCCTATGGGTTAAAACAATTAAACAATCATTTACATTTTTTTTTTTACATACATGGAATTGGCGATGGCAATTTCAACTGCATACTTTAAATACCTACGCCATCGACAGTGCTTCGAATTGTGTTTATGAGTCGCCTGTAGACGTACAACAATACTGGATGGACTATCTATTAACTTATACGACGAAATATAATATTGTAAATGAGCTATCAGGGCTGTAGGCTCAGATTTCAACAGAACCTGACTAAACCAGTTTCGGTACAAATGGCTCCTATCTAGTCATAGTAATGCCTTTACAACTATTTCTTACCTATAAATTGGTTTCACATCATTCTTGTACCAAACGACCAACGTAACACTGTCGTTGGGAATTGGCGGTTTGATATCACAGGGTAGATGCGCTGTGCCTCGCACGACAGACTGAACTTCGGTAATGGGACCTGGAAGAGAAAGAATATCTTCAAAAACAATACCCGTGCGCGGAATTTTAAATTGCTCATGTTGCAATTACAATTGCTGACAGATAATGGATTATATTGTTTCAACATTTTACCGCATAGAAGCATGAGTAATTATTGTTGTGCGAAACTAATTGTCAGATTGTTTCATAACATGATGTTGCATAAAAAAATACTACAGTTACTAAATCAAACTCGTAGTTTAGAACCTAATTCTAAGTTGAGTTTTGACCTTGAATGTACGCTTGGCTTGTAGGGAATTTCACGTTGAATCCAAAAATCTCTTCAAAACATAAAAAAGTTGTTTTGAAGCAGAGAAATGTGGGTTTTTATGAAGCAAGGAGTGGTTTTCCTGAAAACCCCTTCAGAAATCTATGGTGGAAAGTGCGGTTGGCGGTGTTCGTTCCATTTTCGGTCTAGTTTGGCCAATGTTTTTATGCGGCAAGTTTGGGACAGACCGCATAAATCTTCATGGTTTCACGTCATGCTTGAACATGTGCAATCCTGCACAAGGGGTAAGAGCGTACATGAAACAGTGATTTTCTGATTTGTCCGGTCTGAAGAGCCATGCCAGTTCCAAACTAGATAACGGGGTTTCCATATAAATTGTATAGGTTGAAGTTGGCGGGATCGCCTGGGGAACCCGCACCGCATCCGATCCTCCCATTCCAGCCTTCGGAGCTTAGACGCGCTGCCAAGCTAATGCAATAGAAAACGAAGTCTCTTGTGGCTACTAGATCCGTGACCTTCTGGCCCCTCACATTCCTAAAACAGGAACAACACCCTTGGGAGGGAGTTTTAACTGCAGTGCTCTTGGCTCAGAAAACGTTCGCTAACTACAGATTTTTATCCTACCAGCACCCTCTCTGCCACACATCTCCGCTGGGATGCGAACAAGACGGAGATGGGAATTTCTAGTTGCCCAATCCTCTCCGAAGCGGTCGGTTGTTTTCAGCGTCTGGAACATAATTTACGAGCCCGCGATATGTGCTTTTGATCTTTAGCAAAGAACGGGTCTATCACGACAAAACGTTTTTTTTTTCTGTTATCAACGAAAATCTAAATGGAAGCTCAGAAAATTGAGATTGCTTTTGCTTCATCCTCGATGTCGGATAGATGGGAGATAACTCTGTGACGGTGGCCAACAAGTACCTACCTACTGCAAAATATGATTCGGAAAAACTGAGAGGCACAGGCGAAAAAATATCAGGTCAGCCACAACTTTGAGTTTTTAGGTAGGTATAGATAGGTAGGTACCTCATTCTAAAATTCGTAGCAGATTCGGGTTCCTCACTTTTTAAACGTAAACTAAACTAACTCGCAATGCTTCCAGATTTTGGGCTCAATTTGATTATATTTTGACTACTTTGGAGGCTGTGTATATCGGAAATGTCAATAAGCTCACTATGCAAATTCTAAACCTGCCTAACAGCACCATACCACCAAATCCCTGAAATCAGCGCTGGAAAAATTATAAAATTCAAAAACTGTGAAAACTCTCCCCTGTTCCCCCTAATAACAAAGGTGAAAAGGGTTGATCTGACATCAACCATTGCATTGATTCCGCTCGAGAGGGTGCTGTGAATCAGCCAAACTCGTTCCCGTATATACATGGTTTGCGGCTGGCCTACACCATGGAAGCGTAATACCTTAAGCTTTCCATTTATTTGCTTAGTACTTGTCACGGTGTTAGCAAGGATATACCGTGAATTAGTGTTCGTTCCGCTTTACAACCAAGCGAAGACGAAGGGAGGAACGAGGCGTAAGATGGAAGGGAGTCGGTCAGGCACCAGGGGTTAGTGGGTTAGTGTAAAGCCTTGTGGCTCTGCGGCTCTGACTATTTGACGGGCTTAATCGGGAAACCTTGTTGCCGTTACTGCTGTTGACGGCGGTGGAAAGACGGACACGGAGATCTCTCCGTTACGAACTTGCTGTGTAGGTCAACTTGATTATTCTGAATCGAGTCATGCGCTACGTACCTCCAGTGTCTAGGCTAATGTTCCCCTAATTGTTTCATGCATCGCGTATTACCTATAAATACCTATAGACTAGGAGCCTAGCCTTAAAAGTGTAAACAATGTGATACCCTTTCTCACTATAACCCGTGGGTTGGCTCATGGGTTTGTGATTGAAAAATGCACGTCTGCCTATCCTGCTCCGCTGGGATGACTTATAAATCCTCATATACCGTCCGTATACGGCCATCTGAAAGACGGCAAAATCGGTCAAAATGCTAATAATTTTAATAAGCTTGAAATTCTATTCGATGATTTAGTCCGTGATACTGAATCGAGAAACTCTACTCCGCCAAACATAACCGGCCCGATTATGATTGGGAGACGGTAACAAACATCCTTAGTCACCAGGTCAAGATACTGACTCAAATACCGTTGTGGCTCAAAAAAGACAATCTCCCACTTTTCAACAGCTGGGCAGTGTACGGCAGACGTTGGAAAAATCACGATTGGGATCGTCCTAAAATCGAGAATCGGAACGGAGCATCAGAAAAAAACTTTTTCTAACACACAGTTACTTGGAATCACTTCCCGAACAAGTGTCTGTGTGTACGTGTGTCCGTCTGTCCGTGTGTCCGTCTGTGGTAATTTACAACCAGTGGTGCGTAGATAACACACAATACTTCCATATTTTGAAACGTACATAAATGAAAAAATTTGATCATATTTTGACTGTTTTTGAGGGTGTTTAGGTCAAAAATGTCAAAAAATTCACGATGCAAATTTTGAAATTTGCCAAAAAAAATTCGATGCATTTTTGGAATATAAAAAATATCCACATATTCTGCAAGGTAAAACGAAGATTTTGAGACCAAGAACGCTCAAATCGGTCCATTTTTGTGGCCGGAAACAAATAAAATAGGAAACACTAAAAATGCAAATATATCGGAAGTACTGTGCGTTATCAAATTCCGGTTAAACAGGGTGTTAGGGCTTGCCGAGACAAACATTTCAGTTCAAGAAATTTGAAAAAAGGTTGAGAAATGAGGGAGTTATGGCCATTTTTGTAAATGACCACAGACGGACAGACGGACACACGGACAGACGGACACACAGACACTTGTTCGGGAAGAGATTCTGAGTAAACGTGTATGAGAAAAAGTTTTTTCTGAAGCTCCGTTCCAATTCTCGATTTTAGGACGATCACAATACTTCCATTTACTCTGTAAATATGGAAGTACCTAATTACTCTGTAAACATGGAAGTAAAAAAGTTCGTCGCCTTGCTTTTCCTCTGTCGAACGCCGAAAAAAACTCTGAATTCATACTCAACATCGAGATCAAACTCAACTTCGAGATCAAACTCAACTTCGAGATCAAAGTCAACTTCGAGATCAAAGTCAACTTCGAGATCAAAGTCAACTTCGAGATCAAAGTCAACTTCGAGATCAAAGTCAACTTCGAGATCAAACTCAACTTCGAGATCAAAGTCAACTTCGAGTTCAAACCACTTTCCATAATTTTCATTTACCTGAGTCAGTGCTGTCTGAATATAAAAACAAGCAGAAAGAAAAATTGAAAAATTGAATTTGCATTAGATGAGACCAAATTTTGGTCTCTGGTTGGGCCAATTTTATTGAGAAATGATATCGTTCTTTCTACGTTTGTGAGGGAAAACACCAAACAATCATGGAATCGAGTACTTATGTTTCGATAAAATATTGATACCAGTACTGACACTTCGATACTTATACCAAGTATTGAGTAGATGGGTGTATCAAAATGTCACTAGGTGTCATCGTCGTCGTCGGTGTCGGTGTCGGTGTCGGTGTCGGTGTCGGTGTCGGTGTCGGTGTCGGTGTCGGTGTCGGTGTCGGTGTCGGTGTCGGTGTCGGTGTCGGTGTCGGTGTCGGTGTCGGTGTCGGTGTCGGTGTCGGTGTCGGTGTCGGTGTCGGTGTCGGTGTCGGTGTCGGTGTCGGTGTCGGTGTCGGTGTCGGTGTCTGTGTCTGTGTCTGTGTCTGTGTTGGTTGATGGGTATTGATTGTTAGGACCTGTTGAAACTTTGAACGTAAGGACCTCTTGAGAAAGTAGGTCCACTTATGAGGTAGAGTATGTCGCCATCATAGATGCGCAACAACAATGCGCAGCAACGCTTTATGGGCTAGCCCATAAAATTTCCGGTTTGTTCAACTTGACGCATATATTTCGAGGTGTCCGATCAAAAAGTCTTAATAATGTTAAAATGCTAAAAGTTGTTTGCTGAATACAACAACTGTCTTCGTGTAACCGGGTTCGATTCTCGGGTGAGTCGGAATTTCCGCACCAGATTTTCGAACTCCCTTTTCTACACGTTTAGATGAATAGAATATTATAAAAAAGTTCGTCGCCTTGTTTTCCCTCTGTCGAACGCCGAAAAAAACTCTGAATTCATACTCAACATCGAGATCAAAGTCAACTTCGAGATCAATGACAACTTCGAGATCAAACCACTTTCCATAATTTTCATTTGCCTGAGTCAGTGCTGTCTGAATATAAAAACAAGCAGAAAGAAAAATTGAAGTTACTTGAATGAATTTGCATTAGATGAGACCAAGTTTTGGTCTCTGGTTGGGCCACAGCGCAAATTCACATGCAAATTTTAAAATTCGCCAAAAAAAAAATTCGCTGCATTTTTGGAATATAAAAAATATCCACATATTCAGCAAGGTAAAACGAAGATTTTGAGACCAAAAACGCTCAAATTCCATTTTTGTGGCCGGAAAAAATAAAATAGGAAACACTAAAAATGCAAATATATCGGAAGTACTGTGCGTTATCCAAATTCTGATTAAACAGGGTGTTAGGGCTTGCCGAGACAAACATTTCAGTTCAAGAAATTTGAAAAAAGGTTGAGAAATGAGGGAGTTATGGCCATTTTTGTAAATGGCCACAGACGGACAGACGGACACACGGACAGACGGACACACAGACACTTGTTCGGGAAGAGATTCTGAGTAAACGTGTATGAGAAAAAGTTTTTTCTGAAGCTCCGTTCCAATTCTCGATTTTAGGACGATCACAATACTTCCATTTACTCTGTAAATATGGAAGTACCTAATTACTCTGTAAACTTGGAAGTAAAAAAGTTCGTCGCCTTGCTTTTCCTCTGTCGAACGCCGAAAAAAACTCTGAATTCATACTCAACATCGAGATCAAACTCAACTTCGAGATCAAACTCAACTTCGAGATCAAAGTCAACTTCGAGATCAAAGTCAACTTCGAGATCAAAGTCAACTTCGAGATCAAAGTCAACTTCGAGATCAAACTCAACTTCGAGATCAAAGTCAACTTCGAGTTCAAACCACTTTCCATAATTTTCATTTACCTGAGTCAGTGCTGTCTGAATATAAAAACAAGCAGAAAGAAAAATTGAAAAATTGAATTTGCATTAGATGAGACCAAATTTTGGTCTCTGGTTGGGCCAATTTTATTGAGAAATGATATCGTTCTTTCTACGTTTGTGAGGGAAAACACCAAACAATCATGGAATCGAGTTTCGATAAAATATTGATACCAGTACTGACACTTCGATACTTATACCAAGTATTGAGTAGATGGGTGTATCAAAATGTCACTAGGTGTCATCGTCGTCGTCGGTGTCGGTGTCGGTGTCGTCGTCGGTGTCGGTGTCGGTGTCGGTGTCGGTGTCGGTGTCGGTGTCGGTGTCGGTGTCGGTGTCGGTGTCGGTGTCGGTGTCGGTGTCGGTGTCGGTGTCGGTGTCGGTGTCGGTGTCGGTGTCGGTGTCGGTGTCGGTGTCGGTGTCGGTGTCGGTGTCGGTGTCGGTGTCGGTGTCGGTGTCGGTGTCGGTGTCGGTGTCGGTGTCGGTGTCGGTGTCGGTGTCGGTGTCGGTGTCTGTGTCTGTGTCTGTGTCTGTGTTGGTTGATGGGTATTGATTGTTAGGACCTGTTGAAACTTTGAACGTAAGGACCTCTTGAGAAAGTAGGTCCACTTATGAGGTAGAGTATGTCGCCATCATAGATGCGCAACAACAATGCGCAGCAACGCTTTATGGGCTAGCCCATAAAATTTCCGGTTTGTTCAACTTGACGCATATATTTCGAGGTGTCCGATCAAAAAGTCTTAATAATGTTAAAATGCTAAAAGTTGTTTGCTGAATACAACAACTGTCTTCGTGTAACCGGGTTCAATTCTCGGGTGAGTCGGAATTTCCGCACCAGATTTTCGAACTCCCTTTTCTACACGTTTAGATGAATAGAATATTATAAAAAAGTTCGTCGCCTTGTTTTCCCTCTGTCGAACGCCGAAAAAAACTCTGAATTCATACTCAACATCGAGATCAAAGTCAACTTCGAGATCAATGACAACTTCGAGATCAAACCACTTTCCATAATTTTCATTTGCCTGAGTCAGTGCTGTCTGAATATAAAAACAAGCAGAAAGAAAAATTGAAGTTACTTGAATGAATTTGCATTAGATGAGACCAAGTTTTGGTCTCTGGTTGGGCCACAGCGCAAATTCACATGCAAATTTTAAAATTCGCCAAAAAAAAATTCGCTGCATTTTTGGAATATAAAAAATATCCACATATTCAGCAAGGTAAAACGAAGATTTTGAGACCAAAAACGCTCAAATTCCATTTTTGTGGCCGGAAAAAATAAAATAGGAAACACTAAAAATGCAAATATATCGGAAGTACTGTGCGTTATCCAAATTCTGATTAAACAGGGTGTTAGGGCTTGCCGAGACAAACATTTCAGTTCAAGAAATTTGAAAAAAGGTTGAGAAATGAGGGAGTTATGGCCATTTTTGTAAATGGCCACAGACGGACAGACGGACACACGGACAGACGGACACACAGACACTTGTTCGGGAAGAGATTCTGAGTAAACGTGTATGAGAAAAAGTTTTTTCTGAAGCTCCGTTCCAATTCTCGATTTTAGGACGATCACAATACTTCCATTTACTCTGTAAATATGGAAGTACCTAATTACTCTGTAAACTTGGAAGTAAAAAAGTTCGTCGCCTTGCTTTTCCTCTGTCGAACGCCGAAAAAAACTCTGAATTCATACTCAACATCGAGATCAAACTCAACTTCGAGATCAAACTCAACTTCGAGTTCAAACCACTTTCCATAATTTTCATTTACCTGAGTCAGTGCTGTCTGAATATAAAAACAAGCAGAAAGAAAAATTGAAAAATTGAATTTGCATTAGATGAGACCAAATTTTGGTCTCTGGTTGGGCCAATTTTATTGAGAAATGATATCGTTCTTTCTACGTTTGTGAGGGAAAACACCAAACAATCATGGAATCGAGTACTTATGTTTCGATAAAATATTGATACCAGTACTGACACTTCGATACTTATACCAAGCATTGAGTAGATGGGTGTATCAAAATGTCACTAGGTGTCATCGTCGTCGTCGGTGTCGGTGTCGGTGTCGTCGTCGATGTCGGTGTCGGTGTCGGTGTCGGTGTCGGTGTCGGTGTCGGTGTCGGTGTCGGTGTCGGTGTCGGTGTCGGTGTCGGTGTCGTCGTCGGTGTCGGTGTCGGTGTCGGTGTCGGTGTCGGTGTCGGTGTCGGTGTCGGTGTCGGTGTCGGTGTCGGTGTCGGTGTCGGTGTCGGTGTCGGTGTCGGTGTCGGTGTCGGTGTCGGTGTCGGTGTCGGTGTCGGTGTCGGTGTCGGTGTCGGTGTCGGTGTCGGTGTCGGTGTCGGTGTCGGTGTCGGTGTCGGTGTCGGTGTCGGTGTCGGTGTCGGTGTCGGTGTCGGTGTCGGTGTCGGTGTCGGTGTCGGTGTCGGTGTCGGTGTCGGTGTCGGTGTCGGTGTCTGTGTCTGTGTCTGTGTCTGTGTCTGTGTCTGTGTCTGTGTCTGTGTCTGTGTCTGTGTCTGTGTCTGTGTTGGTTGATGGGTATTGATTGTTAGGACCTGTTGAAACTTTGAACGTAAGGACCTCTTGAGAAAGTAGGTCCACTTATGAGGTAGAGTATGTCGCCATCATAGATGCGCAACAACAATGCGCAGCAACGCTTTATGGGCTAGCCCATAAAATTTCCGGTTTGTTCAACTTGACGCATATATTTTGAGGTGTCCGATCAAAAAGTCTTAATAATGTTAAAATGCTAAAAGTTGTTTGCTGAATACAACAACTGTCTTCGTGTAACCGGGTTCGATTCTCGGGTGAGTCGGAATTTCCGCACCAGATTTTCGAACTCCCTTTTCTACACGTTTAGATGAATAGAATATTATAAAAAAGTTCGTCGCCTTGTTTTCCCTCTGTCGAACGCCGAAAAAAACTCTGAATTCATACTCAACATCGAGATCAAAGTCAACTTCGAGATCAATGACAACTTCGAGATCAAACCACTTTCCATAATTTTCATTTGCCTGAGTCAGTGCTGTCTGAATATAAAAACAAGCAGAAAGAAAAATTGAAGTTACTTGAATGAATTTGCATTAGATGAGACCAAGTTTTGGTCTCTGGTTGGGCCACAGCGCAAATTCACATGCAAATTTTAAAATTCGCCAAAAAAAAAATTCGCTGCATTTTTGGAATATAAAAAATATCCACATATTCAGCAAGGTAAAACGAAGATTTTGAGACCAAAAACGCTCAAATTCCATTTTTGTGGCCGGAAAAAATAAAATAGGAAACACTAAAAATGCAAATATATCGGAAGTACTGTGCGTTATCCAAATTCTGATTAAACAGGGTGTTAGGGCTTGCCGAGACAAACATTTCAGTTCAAGAAATTTGAAAAAAGGTTGAGAAATGAGGGAGTTATGGCCATTTTTGTAAATGACCACAGACGGACAGACGGACACACGGACAGACGGACACACAGACACTTGTTCGGGAAGAGATTCTGAGTAAACGTGTATGAGAAAAAGTTTTTTCTGAAGCTCCGTTCCAATTCTCGATTTTAGGACGATCACAATACTTCCATTTACTCTGTAAATATGGAAGTACCTAATTACTCTGTAAACTTGGAAGTAAAAAAGTTCGTCGCCTTGCTTTTCCTCTGTCGAACGCCGAAAAAAACTCTGAATTCATACTCAACATCGAGATCAAACTCAACTTCGAGATCAAACTCAACTTCGAGATCAAAGTCAACTTCGAGATCAAACTCAACTTCGAGATCAAAGTCAACTTCGAGATCAAAGTCAACTTCGAGATCAAAGTCAACTTCGAGATCAAAGTCAACTTCGAGATCAAAGTCAACTTCGAGATCAAACTCAACTTCGAGATCAAAGTCAACTTCGAGTTCAAACCACTTTCCATAATTTTCATTTACCTGAGTCAGTGCTGTCTGAATATAAAAACAAGCAGAAAGAAAAATTGAAAAATTGAATTTGCATTAGATGAGACCAAATTTTGGTCTCTGGTTGGGCCAATTTTATTGAGAAATGATATCGTTCTTTCTACGTTTGTGAGGGAAAACACCAAACAATCATGGAATCGAGTACTTATGTTTCGATAAAATATTGATACCAGTACTGACACTTCGATACTTATACCAAGTATTGAGTAGATGGGTGTATCAAAATGTCACTAGGTGTCATCGTCGTCGTCGGTGTCTGTGTCTGTGTCTGTGTCTGTGTCTGTGTCTGTGTCTGTGTTGGTTGATGGGTATTGATTGTTAGGACCTGTTGAAACTTTGAACGTAAGGACCTCTTGAGAAAGTAGGTCCACTTATGAGGTAGAGTATGTCGCCATCATAGATGCGCAACAACAATGCGCAGCAACGCTTTATGGGCTAGCCCATAAAATTTCCGGTTTGTTCAACTTGACGCATATATTTTGAGGTGTCCGATCAAAAAGTCTTAATAATGTTAAAATGCTAAAAGTTGTTTGCTGAATACAACAACTGTCTTCGTGTAACCGGGTTCGATTCTCGGGTGAGTCGGAATTTCCGCACCAGATTTTCGAACTCCCTTTTCTACACGTTTAGATGAATAGAATATTATAAAAAAGTTCGTCGCCTTGTTTTCCCTCTGTCGAACGCCGAAAAAAACTCTGAATTCATACTCAACATCGAGATCAAAGTCAACTTCGAGATCAATGACAACTTCGAGATCAAACCACTTTCCATAATTTTCATTTGCCTGAGTCAGTGCTGTCTGAATATAAAAACAAGCAGAAAGAAAAATTGAAGTTACTTGAATGAATTTGCATTAGATGAGACCAAGTTTTGGTCTCTGGTTGGGCCACAGCGCAAATTCACATGCAAATTTTAAAATTCGCCAAAAAAAAATTCGCTGCATTTTTGGAATATAAAAAATATCCACATATTCAGCAAGGTAAAACGAAGATTTTGAGACCAAAAACGCTCAAATTCCATTTTTGTGGCCGGAAAAAATAAAATAGGAAACACTAAAAATGCAAATATATCGGAAGTACTGTGCGTTATCCAAATTCTGATTAAACAGGGTGTTAGGGCTTGCCGAGACAAACATTTCAGTTCAAGAAATTTGAAAAAAGGTTGAGAAATGAGGGAGTTATGGCCATTTTTGTAAATGACCACAGACGGACAGACGGACACACGGACAGACGGACACACAGACACTTGTTCGGGAAGAGATTCTGAGTAAACGTGTATGAGAAAAAGTTTTTTCTGAAGCTCCGTTCCAATTCTCGATTTTAGGACGATCACAATACTTCCATTTACTCTGTAAATATGGAAGTACCTAATTACTCTGTAAACTTGGAAGTAAAAAAGTTCGTCGCCTTGCTTTTCCTCTGTCGAACGCCGAAAAAAACTCTGAATTCATACTCAACATCGAGATCAAACTCAACTTCGAGATCAAACTCAACTTCGAGATCAAAGTCAACTTCGAGATCAAACTCAACTTCGAGATCAAAGTCAACTTCGAGATCAAAGTCAACTTCGAGATCAAAGTCAACTTCGAGATCAAACTCAACTTCGAGATCAAAGTCAACTTCGAGTTCAAACCACTTTCCATAATTTTCATTTACCTGAGTCAGTGCTGTCTGAATATAAAAACAAGCAGAAAGAAAAATTGAAAAATTGAATTTGCATTAGATGAGACCAAATTTTGGTCTCTGGTTGGGCCAATTTTATTGAGAAATGATATCGTTCTTTCTACGTTTGTGAGGGAAAACACCAAACAATCATGGAATCGAGTACTTATGTTTCGATAAAATATTGATACCAGTACTGACACTTCGATACTTATACCAAGTATTGAGTAGATGGGTGTATCAAAATGTCACTAGGTGTCATCGTCGTCGTCGGTGTCTGTGTCTGTGTCTGTGTCTGTGTCTGTGTCTGTGTCTGTGTTGGTTGATGGGTATTGATTGTTAGGACCTGTTGAAACTTTGAACGTAAGGACCTCTTGAGAAAGTAGGTCCACTTATGAGGTAGAGTATGTCGCCATCATAGATGCGCAACAACAATGCGCAGCAACGCTTTTTGGGCTAGCCCATAAAATTTCCGGTTTGTTCAACTTGACGCATATATTTTGAGGTGTCCGATCAAAAAGTCTTAATAATGTTAAAATGCTAAAAGTTGTTTGCTGAATACAACAACTGTCTTCGTGTAACCGGGTTCGATTCTCGGGTGAGTCGGAATTTCCGCACCAGATTTTCGAACTCCCTTTTCTACACGTTTAGATGAATAGAATATTATAAAAAAGTTCGTCGCCTTGTTTTCCCTCTGTCGAACGCCGAAAAAAACTCTGAATTCATACTCAACATCGAGATCAAAGTCAACTTCGAGATCAATGACAACTTCGAGATCAAACCACTTTCCATAATTTTCATTTGCCTGAGTCAGTGCTGTCTGAATATAAAAACAAGCAGAAAGAAAAATTGAAGTTACTTGAATGAATTTGCATTAGATGAGACCAAGTTTTGGTCTCTGGTTGGGCCACAGCGCAAATTCACATGCAAATTTTAAAATTCGCCAAAAAAAAAATTCGCTGCATTTTTGGAATATAAAAAATATCCACATATTCAGCAAGGTAAAACGAAGATTTTGAGACCAAAAACGCTCAAATTCCATTTTTGTGGCCGGAAAAAATAAAATAGGAAACACTAAAAATGCAAATATATCGGAAGTACTGTGCGTTATCCAAATTCTGATTAAACAGGGTGTTAGGGCTTGCCGAGACAAACATTTCAGTTCAAGAAATTTGAAAAAAGGTTGAGAAATGAGGGAGTTATGGCCATTTTTGTAAATGACCACAGACGGACAGACGGACACACGGACAGACGGACACACAGACACTTGTTCGGGAAGAGATTCTGAGTAAACGTGTATGAGAAAAAGTTTTTTCTGAAGCTCCGTTCCAATTCTCGATTTTAGGACGATCACAATACTTCCATTTACTCTGTAAATATGGAAGTACCTAATTACTCTGTAAACTTGGAAGTAAAAAAGTTCGTCGCCTTGCTTTTCCTCTGTCGAACGCCGAAAAAAACTCTGAATTCATACTCAACATCGAGATCAAACTCAACTTCGAGATCAAACTCAACTTCGAGATCAAAGTCAACTTCGAGATCAAAGTCAACTTCGAGATCAAAGTCAACTTCGAGATCAAAGTCAACTTCGAGATCAAAGTCAACTTCGAGATCAAACTCAACTTCGAGATCAAAGTCAACTTCGAGTTCAAACCACTTTCCATAATTTTCATTTACCTGAGTCAGTGCTGTCTGAATATAAAAACAAGCAGAAAGAAAAATTGAAAAATTGAATTTGCATTAGATGAGACCAAATTTTGGTCTCTGGTTGGGCCAATTTTATTGAGAAATGATATCGTTCTTTCTACGTTTGTGAGGGAAAACACCAAACAATCATGGAATCGAGTACTTATGTTTCGATAAAATATTGATACCAGTACTGACACTTCGATACTTATACCAAGTATTGAGTAGATGGGTGTATCAAAATGTCACTAGGTGTCATCGTCGTCGTCGGTGTCGGTGTCGGTGTCGGTGTCGGTGTCGGTGTCGGTGTCGGTGTCGGTGTCGGTGTCGGTGTCGGTGTCGGTGTCGGTGTCGGTGTCGGTGTCGGTGTCGGTGTCGGTGTCGGTGTCGGTGTCGGTGTCGGTGTCGGTGTCGGTGTCGGTGTCGGTGTCGGTGTCGGTGTCGGTGTCGGTGTCTGTGTCTGTGTTGGTTGATGGGTATTGATTGTTAGGACCTGTTGAAACTTTGAACGTAAGGACCTCTTGAGAAAGTAGGTCCACTTATGAGGTAGAGTATGTCGCCATCATAGATGCTCAACAACAATGCGCAGCAACGCTTTATGGGCTAGCCCATAAAATTTCCGGTTTGTTCAACTTGACGCATATATTTTGAGGTGTCCGATCAAAAAGTCTTAATAATGTTAAAATGCTAAAAGTTGTTTGCTGAATACAACAACTGTCTTCGTGTAACCGGGTTCGATTCTCGGGTGAGTCGGAATTTCCGCACCAGATTTTCGAACTCCCTTTTCTACACGTTTAGATGAATAGAATATTATAAAAAAGTTCGTCGCCTTGTTTTCCCTCTGTCGAACGCCGAAAAAAACTCTGAATTCATACTCAACATCGAGATCAAAGTCAACTTCGAGATCAATGACAACTTCGAGATCAAACCACTTTCCATAATTTTCATTTGCCTGAGTCAGTGCTGTCTGAATATAAAAACAAGCAGAAAGAAAAATTGAAGTTACTTGAATGAATTTGCATTAGATGAGACCAAGTTTTGGTCTCTGGTTGGGCCACAGCGCAAATTCACATGCAAATTTTAAAATTCGCCAAAAAAAAAATTCGCTGCATTTTTGGAATATAAAAAATATCCACATATTCAGCAAGGTAAAACGAAGATTTTGAGACCAAAAACGCTCAAATTCCATTTTTGTGGCCGGAAAAAATAAAATAGGAAACACTAAAAATGCAAATATATCGGAAGTACTGTGCGTTATCCAAATTCTGATTAAACAGGGTGTTAGGGCTTGCCGAGACAAACATTTCAGTTCAAGAAATTTGAAAAAAGGTTGAGAAATGAGGGAGTTATGGCCATTTTTGTAAATGACCACAGACGGACAGACGGACACACGGACAGACGGACACACAGACACTTGTTCGGGAAGAGATTCTGAGTAAACGTGTATGAGAAAAAGTTTTTTCTGAAGCTCCGTTCCAATTCTCGATTTTAGGACGATCACAATACTTCCATTTACTCTGTAAATATGGAAGTACATAATTACTCTGTAAACTTGGAAGTAAAAAAGTTCGTCGCCTTGCTTTTCCTCTGTCGAACGCCGAAAAAAACTCTGAATTCATACTCAACATCGAGATCAAACTCAACTTCGAGATCAAACTCAACTTCGAGATCAAAGTCAACTTCGAGATCAAAGTCAACTTCGAGATCAAAGTCAACTTCGAGATCAAAGTCAACTTCGAGATCAAAGTCAACTTCGAGATCAAACTCAACTTCGAGATCAAAGTCAACTTCGAGTTCAAACCACTTTCCATAATTTTCATTTACCTGAGTCAGTGCTGTCTGAATATAAAAACAAGCAGAAAGAAAAATTGAAAAATTGAATTTGCATTAGATGAGACCAAATTTTGGTCTCTGGTTGGGCCAATTTTATTGAGAAATGATATCGTTCTTTCTACGTTTGTGAGGGAAAACACCAAACAATCATGGAATCGAGTACTTATGTTTCGATAAAATATTGATACCAGTACTGACACTTCGATACTTATACCAAGTATTGAGTAGATGGGTGTATCAAAATGTCACTAGGTGTCATCGTCGTCGTCGGTGTCGGTGTCGTCGTCGGTGTCGGTGTCGGTGTCGGTGTCGGTGTCGGTGTCGGTGTCGGTGTCGGTGTCGGTGTCGGTGTCGGTGTCGGTGTCGGTGTCGGTGTCGGTGTCGGTGTCGGTGTCGGTGTCGGTGTCGGTGTCGGTGTCGGTGTCGGTGTCGGTGTCGGTGTCGGTGTCGGTGTCGGTGTCGGTGTCGGTGTCGGTGTCGGTGTCGGTGTCGGTGTCGGTGTCGGTGTCGGTGTCGGTGTCGTGTCGGTGTCGGTGTCGGTGTCGGTGTCGGTGTCGGTGTCGGTGTCGGTGTCGGTGTCGGTGTCGGTGTCGGTGTCGGTGTCGGTGTCGGTGTCGGTGTCGGTGTCGGTGTCTGTGTCTGTGTCTGTGTCTGTGTCTGTGTCTGTGTCTGTGTCTGTGTTGGTTGATGGGTATTGATTGTTAGGACCTGTTGAAACTTTGAACGTAAGGACCTCTTGAGAAAGTAGGTCCACTTATGAGGTAGAGTATGTCGCCATCATAGATGCGCAACAACAATGCGCAGCAACGCTTTATGGGCTAGCCCATAAAATTTCCGGTTTGTTCAACTTGACGCATATATTTTGAGGTGTCCGATCAAAAAGTCTTAATAATGTTAAAATGCTAAAAGTTGTTTGCTGAATACAACAACTGTCTTCGTGTAACCGGGTTCGATTCTCGGGTGAGTCGGAATTTCCGCACCAGATTTTCGAACTCCCTTTTCTACACGTTTAGATGAATAGAATATTATAAAAGAGTTCGTCGCCTTGTTTTCCCTCTGTCGAACGCCGAAAAAAACTCTGAATTCATACTCAACATCGAGATCAAAGTCAACTTCGAGATCAATGACAACTTCGAGATCAAACCACTTTCCATAATTTTCATTTGCCTGAGTCAGTGCTGTCTGAATATAAAAACAAGCAGAAAGAAAAATTGAAGTTACTTGATTGAATTTGCATTAGATGGGACCAAGTTTTGGTCTCTGGTTGGGCCACAGCGCAAATTCACATGCAAATTTTAAAATTCGCCAAAAAAAAAATTCGCTGCATTTTTGGAATATAAAAAATATCCACATATTCAGCAAGGTAAAACGAAGATTTTGAGACCAAAAACGCTCAAATTCCATTTTTGTGGCCGGAAAAAATAAAATAGGAAACACTAAAAATGCAAATATATCGGAAGTACTGTGCGTTATCCAAATTCTGATTAAACAGGGTGTTAGGGCTTGCCGAGACAAACATTTCAGTTCAAGAAATTTGAAAAAAGGTTGAGAAATGAGGGAGTTATGGCCATTTTTGTAAATGACCACAGACGGACAGACGGACACACGGACAGACGGACACACAGACACTTGTTCGGGAAGAGATTCTGAGTAAACGTGTATGAGAAAAAGTTTTTTCTGAAGCTCCGTTCCAATTCTCGATTTTAGGACGATCACAATACTTCCATTTACTCTGTAAATATGGAAGTACCTAATTACTCTGTAAACTTGGAAGTAAAAAAGTTCGTCGCCTTGCTTTTCCTCTGTCGAACGCCGAAAAAAACTCTGAATTCATACTCAACATCGAGATCAAACTCAACTTCGAGATCAAACTCAACTTCGAGATCAAAGTCAACTTCGAGATCAAAGTCAACTTCGAGATCAAAGTCAACTTCGAGATCAAAGTCAACTTCGAGATCAAAGTCAACTTCGAGATCAAACTCAACTTCGAGATCAAAGTCAACTTCGAGTTCAAACCACTTTCCATAATTTTCATTTACCTGAGTCAGTGCTGTCTGAATATAAAAACAAGCAGAAAGAAAAATTGAAAAATTGAATTTGCATTAGATGAGACCAAATTTTGGTCTCTGGTTGGGCCAATTTTATTGAGAAATGATATCGTTCTTTCTACGTTTGTGAGGGAAAACACCAAACAATCATGGAATCGAGTACTTATGTTTCGATAAAATATTGATACCAGTACTGACACTTCGATACTTATACCAAGTATTGAGTAGATGGGTGTATCAAAATGTCACTAGGTGTCATCGTCGTCGTCGGTGTCGGTGTCGGTGTCGGTGTCGGTGTCGGTGTCGGTGTCGGTGTCGGTGTCGGTGTCGGTGTCGGTGTCGGTGTCGGTGTCGGTGTCGGTGTCGGTGTCGGTGTCGGTGTCGGTGTCGTTGTCGGTGTCGGTGTCGGTGTCGGTGTCGGTGTCGGTGTCGGTGTCGGTGTCGGTGTCGGTGTCGGTGTCGGTGTCGGTGTCGGTGTCGGTGTCGGTGTCGGTGTCGGTGTCGGTGTCGGTGTCGGTGTCGGTGTCTGTGTCTGTGTCTGTGTCTGTGTTGGTTGATGGGTATTGATTGTTAGGACCTGTTGAAACTTTGAACGTAAGGACCTCTTGAGAAAGTAGGTCCACTTATGAGGTAGAGTATGTCGCCATCATAGATGCGCAACAACAATGCGCAGCAACGCTTTATGGGCTAGCCCATAAAATTTCCGGTTTGTTCAACTTGACGCATATATTTTGAGGTGTCCGATCAAAAAGTCTTAATAATGTTAAAATGCTAAAAGTTGTTTGCTGAATACAACAACTGTCTTCGTGTAACCGGGTTCGATTCTCGGGTGAGTCGGAATTTCCGCACCAGATTTTCGAACTCCCTTTTCTACACGTTTAGATGAATAGAATATTACAAAAAAGTTCGTCGCCTTGTTTTCCCTCTGTCGAACGCCGAAAAAAACTCTGAATTCATACTCAACTTCGAGATCAAAGTCAACTTCGAGATCAATGACAACTTCGAGATCAAACCACTTTCCATAATTTTCATTTGCCTGAGTCAGTGCTGTCTGAATATAAAAACAAGCAGAAAGAAAAATTGAAGTTACTTGAATGAATTTGCATTAGATGAGACCAAGTTTTGGTCTCTGGTTGGGCCACAGCGCAAATTCACATGCAAATTTTAAAATTCGCCAAAAAAAAATTCGCTGCATTTTTGGAATATAAAAAATATCCACATATTCAGCAAGGTAAAACGAAGATTTTGAGACCAAAAACGCTCAAATTCCATTTTTGTGGCCGGAAAAAATAAAATAGGAAACACTAAAAATGCAAATATATCGGAAGTACTGTGCGTTATCCAAATTCTGATTAAACAGGGTGTTAGGGCTTGCCGAGACAAACATTTCAGTTCAAGAAATTTGAAAAAAGGTTGAGAAATGAGGGAGTTATGGCCATTTTTGTAAATGACCACAGACGGACAGACGGACACACGGACAGACGGACACACAGACACTTGTTCGGGAAGAGATTCTGAGTAAACGTGTATGAGAAAAAGTTTTTTCTGAAGCTCCGTTCCAATTCTCGATTTTAGGACGATCACAATACTTCCATTTACTCTGTAAATATGGAAGTACCTAATTACTCTGTAAACTTGGAAGTAAAAAAGTTCGTCGCCTTGCTTTTCCTCTGTCGAACGCCGAAAAAAACTCTGAATTCATACTCAACATCGAGATCAAACTCAACTTCGAGATCAAACTCAACTTCGAGATCAAAGTCAACTTCGAGATCAAAGTCAACTTCGAGATCAAAGTCAACTTCGAGATCAAAGTCAACTTCGAGATCAAAGTCAACTTCGAGATCAAACTCAACTTCGAGATCAAAGTCAACTTCGAGTTCAAACCACTTTCCATAATTTTCATTTACCTGAGTCAGTGCTGTCTGAATATAAAAACAAGCAGAAAGAAAAATTGAAAAATTGAATTTGCATTAGATGAGACCAAATTTTGGTCTCTGGTTGGGCCAATTTTATTGAGAAATGATATCGTTCTTTCTACGTTTGTGAGGGAAAACACCAAACAATCATGGAATCGAGTACTTATGTTTCGATAAAATATTGATACCAGTACTGACACTTCGATACTTATACCAAGTATTGAGTAGATGGGTGTATCAAAATGTCACTAGGTGTCATCGTCGTCGTCGGTGTCGGTGTCGGTGTCGGTGTCGGTGTCGGTGTCGGTGTCGGTGTCGGTGTCGGTGTCGGTGTCGGTGTCGGTGTCGTTGTCGGTGTCGGTGTCGGTGTCGGTGTCGGTGTCGGTGTCGGTGTCGGTGTCGGTGTCGGTGTCGGTGTCGGTGTCGGTGTCGGTGTCGGTGTCGGTGTCGGTGTCGGTGTCGGTGTCGGTGTCGGTGTCGGTGTCTGTGTCTGTGTCTGTGTCTGTGTTGGTTGATGGGTATTGATTGTTAGGACCTGTTGAAACTTTGAACGTAAGGACCTCTTGAGAAAGTAGGTCCACTTATGAGGTAGAGTATGTCGCCATCATAGATGCGCAACAACAATGCGCAGCAACGCTTTATGGGCTAGCCCATAAAATTTCCGGTTTGTTCAACTTGACGCATATATTTTGAGGTGTCCGATCAAAAAGTCTTAATAATGTTAAAATGCTAAAAGTTGTTTGCTGAATACAACAACTGTCTTCGTGTAACCGGGTTCGATTCTCGGGTGAGTCGGAATTTCCGCACCAGATTTTCGAACTCCCTTTTCTACACGTTTAGATGAATAGAATATTACAAAAAAGTTCGTCGCCTTGTTTTCCCTCTGTCGAACGCCGAAAAAAACTCTGAATTCATACTCAACTTCGAGATCAAAGTCAACTTCGAGATCAATGACAACTTCGAGATCAAACCACTTTCCATAATTTTCATTTGCCTGAGTCAGTGCTGTCTGAATATAAAAACAAGCAGAAAGAAAAATTGAAGTTACTTGAATGAATTTGCATTAGATGAGACCAAGTTTTGGTCTCTGGTTGGGCCACAGCGCAAATTCACATGCAAATTTTAAAATTCGCCAAAAAAAAAATTCGCTGCATTTTTGGAATATAAAAAATATCCACATATTCAGCAAGGTAAAACGAAGATTTTGAGACCAAAAACGCTCAAATTCCATTTTTGTGGCCGGAAAAAATAAAATAGGAAACACTAAAAATGCAAATATATCGGAAGTACTGTGCGTTATCCAAATTCTGATTAAACAGGGTGTTAGGGCTTGCCGAGACAAACATTTCAGTTCAAGAAATTTGAAAAAAGGTTGAGAAATGAGGGAGTTATGGCCATTTTTACTTCCATATTTACAGAGTAAATGGAAGTATTGTGATCGTCCTAAAATCGAGGATCTGAACGGAGCTTCAGAAAAAACTTTTTCTTATACACATTTACTCAGAATCACTTCCTGAACAAGTGTCTGTGTGTCCGTTACGTCCGTTACGTCCGTCTGTCCGTCTGTCCGTCTGTCCGTCTGTCCGTCTGTGGTCATTTACAAAAATGGCCATAACTCCCTCATTTCTCAACCTTTTTTCAAATTTCTTGAACTGAAATGTTTGTCTCGGCAAGACCTAACACCCTGTTTAATCGGAATTTGGATAACGCACAGTACTTCCGATATATTTGCATTTTTAGTGTTTTCTATTTTATTTTTTTCCGGCCACAAAAATGAACCGATTTGAGCGTTCTTGGTCTTAAAATCTTTGTTTTACCTTTCAGAATATGTGGATATTTTTTACATTCCGAAAATGTGGCGTTTTTTCATTTTGGGCGAATTTTAAAATTTTAATAGTGAATTTTTCGATATTTTTGGCCTAAACACCCTTAAAAGCAGTCAAAATATGATCAAATTGTGTCACAATTTTACGTTCAAAATATGGAAGTATTGTGTGTTATCTACGCACCACTGGTTGTAAATGACCACGGACGGACAGACGGACACACAGACACACGGACACACAGACACTTGTTCGGGAAGTGATTCTGAGTACATGTGTATAAGAAAAAGTTTTTTCTGAAGCTCCGTTCCAATTCTCGATTTTAGGACGATCACAATACTTCCATTTACTCTGTAGATATGGAAGTACATAATTACTCTGTAAACTTGGAAGTAAAAAAGTTCGTCGCCTTGCTTTTCCTCTGTCGAACGCCGAAAAAAACTCTGAATTCATACTCAACATCGAGATCAAACTCAACTTCGAGATCAAAGTCAACTTCGAGATCAAAGTCAACTTCGAGATCAAAGTCAACTTCGAGATCAAAGTCAACTTCGAGATCAAACTCAACTTCGAGATCAAAGTCAACTTCGAGTTCAAACCACTTTCCATAATTTTCATTTACCTGAGTCAGTGCTGTCTGAATATAAAAACAAGCAGAAAGAAAAATTGAAAAATTGAATTTGCATTAGATGAGACCAAATTTTGGTCTCTGGTTGGGCCAATTTTATTGAGAAATGATATCGTTCTTTCTACGTTTGTGAGGGAAAACACCAAACAATCATGGAATCGAGTACTTATGTTTCGATAAAATATTGATACCAGTACTGACACTTCGATACTTATACCAAGTATTGAGTAGATGGGTGTATCAAAATGTCACTAGGTGTCATCGTCGTCGTCGGTGTCGGTGTCGGTGTCGGTGTCGGTGTCGGTGTCGGTGTCGGTGTCGGTGTCGGTGTCGGTGTCGGTGTCGGTGTCGGTGTCGGTGTCGGTGTCGGTGTCGGTGTCGGTGTCGGTGTCGGTGTCGGTGTCGGTGTCGGTGTCGGTGTCGGTGTCGGTGTCGGTGTCGGTGTCGGTGTCGGTGTCGGTGTCGGTGTCGGTGTCGGTGTCGGTGTCGGTGTCGGTGTCGGTGTCTGTGTCTGTGTCTGTGTCTGTGTCTGTGTCTGTGTCTGTGTCTGTGTCTGTGTCTGTGTCTGTGTCTGTGTCTGTGTTGGTTGATGGGTATTGATTGTTAGGACCTGTTGAAACTTTGAACGTAAGGACCTCTTGAGAAAGTAGGTCCACTTATGAGGTAGAGTATGTCGCCATCATAGATGCGCAACAACAATGCGCAGCAACGCTTTATGGGCTAGCCCATAAAATTTCCGGTTTGTTCAACTTGACGCATATATTTTGAGGTGTCCGATCAAAAAGTCTTAATAATGTTAAAATGCTAAAAGTTGTTTGCTGAATACAACAACTGTCTTCGTGTAACCGGGTTCGATTCTCGGGTGAGTCGGAATTTCCGCACCAGATTTTCGAACTCCCTTTTCTACACGTTTAGATGAATAGAATATTACAAAAAAGTTCGTCGCCTTGTTTTCCCTCTGTCGAACGCCGAAAAAAACTCTGAATTCATACTCAACATCGAGATCAAAGTCAACTTCGAGATCAATGACAACTTCGAGATCAAACCACTTTCCATAATTTTCATTTACCTGAGTCAGTGCTGTCTGAATATAAAAACAAGCAGAAAGAAAAATTGAAGTTACTTGAATGAATTTGCATTAGATGAGACCAAGTTTTGGTCTCTGGTTGGGCCACAGCGCAAATTCACATGCAAATTTTAAAATTCGCCAAAAAAAAATTCGATGCATTTTTGGAATATAAAAAATATCCACATATTCTGCAAGGTAAAACGAAGATTTTGAGACCAAAAACGCTCAAATCGGTCCATTTTTGTGGCCGGAAACAAATAAAATAGGAAACACTAAAAATGCAAATATATCGGAAGTACTGTGCGTTATCCAAATTCCGATTAAACAGGGTGTTAGGGCTTGCCGAGACAAACATTTCAGTTCAAGAAATTTGAAAAAAGGTTGAGAAATGAGGGAGTTATGGCCATTTTTGTAAATGACCACAGACGGACAGACGGACAGACGGACACACGGACAGACGGACACACAGACACTTGTTCGGGAAGTGATTCTGAGTAAACGTGTATGAGAAAAAGTTTTTTCTGAAGCTCCGTTCCAATTCTCGATTTTAGGACGATCACAATACTTCCATTTACTCTGTAAACATGGAAGTAAAAAAGTTCGTCGCCTTGCTTTTCCTCTGTCGAACGCCGAAAAAAACTCTGAATTCATACTCAACATCGAGATCAAAGTCAACTTCGAGATCAATGACAACTTCGAGTTCAAACTCAACTTCGAGATCAAACTCAACTTCGAGATCAAACTCAACTTCGAGATCAATGTCAACTTCGAGGTCAAACCACTTTCCATAATTTTCATTTACCTGAGTCAGTGCTGTCTGAATATAAAAACAAGCAGAAAGAAAAATTGAAAAATTGAATTTGCATTAGATGAGACCAAATTTTGGTCTCTGGTTGGGCCAATTTTATTGAGAAATGATATCGTTCTTTCTACGTTTGTGAGGGAAAACACCAAACAATCATGGAATCGAGTACTTATGTTTCGATAAAATATTGATACCAGTACTGACACTTCGATACTTATACCAAGTATTGAGTAGATGGGTGTATCAAAATGTCACTAGGTGTCATCGTCGTCGTCGGTGTCGGTGTCGGTGTCGGTGTCGGTGTCGGTGTCGGTGTCGGTGTCGGTGTCGGTGTCGGTGTCGGTGTCGGTGTCGGTGTCGGTGTCGGTGTCGGTGTCGGTGTCGGTGTCGGTGTCGGTGTCGGTGTCGGTGTCGGTGTCGGTGTCGGTGTCGGTGTCGGTGTCGGTGTCGGTGTCGGTGTCGGTGTCGGTGTCGGTGTCGGTGTCGGTGTCGGTGTCGGTGTCGGTGTCGGTGTCGGTGTCGGTGTCGGTGTCGGTGTCGGTGTCGGTGTCGGTGTCGGTGTCGGTGTCGGTGTCGGTGTCGGTGTCGGTGTCGGTGTCGGTGTCTGTGTCTGTGTCTGTGTCTGTGTCTGTGTCTGTGTCTGTGTCTGTGTCTGTGTCTGTGTCTGTGTCTGTGTCTGTGTCTGTGTCTGTGTCTGTGTCTGTGTCTGTGTCTGTGTCTGTGTTGGTTGATGGGTATTGATTGTTAGGACCTGTTGAAACTTTGAACGTAAGGACCTCTTGAGAAAGTAGGTCCACTTATGAGGTAGAGTATGTCGCCATCATAGATGCGCAACAACAATGCGCAGCAACGCTTTATGGGCTAGCCCATAAAATTTCCGGTTTGTTCAACTTGACGCATATATTTTGAGGTGTCCGATCAAAAAGTCTTAATAATGTTAAAATGCTAAAAGTTGTTTGCTGAATACAACAACTGTCTTCGTGTAACCGGGTTCGATTCTCGGGTGAGTCGGAATTTCCGCACCAGATTTTCGAACTCCCTTTTCTACACGTTTAGATGAATAGAATATTATAAAAAAGTTCGTCGCCTTGTTTTCCCTCTGTCGAACGCCGAAAAAAACTCTGAATTCATACTCAACATCGAGATCAAAGTCAACTTCGAGATCAATGACAACTTCGAGATCAAACCACTTTCCATAATTTTCATTTACCTGAGTCAGTGCTGTCTGAATATAAAAACAAGCAGAAAGAAAAATTGAAGTTACTTGAATGAATTTGCATTAGATGAGACCAAGTTTTGGTCTCTGGTTGGGCCACAGCGCAAATTCACATGCAAATTTTAAAATTCGCCAAAAAAAAATTCGATGCATTTTTGGAATATAAAAAATATCCACATATTCTGCAAGGTAAAACGAAGATTTTGAGACCAAAAACGCTCAAATCGGTCCATTTTTGTGGCCGGAAACAAATAAAATAGGAAACACTAAAAATGCAAATATATCGGAAGTACTGTGCGTTATCAAATTCCGATTAAACAGGGTGTTAGGGCTTGCCGAGACAAACATTTCAGTTCAAGAAATTTGAAAAAAGGTTGAGAAATGAGGGAGTTATGGCCATTTTTGTAAATGACCACAGACGGACAGACGGACAGACGGACACACGGACAGACGGACACACAGACACTTGTTCGGGAAGTGATTCTGAGTAAACGTGTATGAGAAAAAGTTTTTTCTGAAGCTCCGTTCCAATTCTCGATTTTAGGACGATCACAATACTTCCATTTACTCTGTAAATATGGAAGTACATAATTACTCTGTAAACTTGGAAGTAAAAAAGTTCGTCGCCTTGCTTTTCCTCTGTCGAACGCCGAAAAAAACTCTGAATTCATACTCAACATCGAGATCAAACTCAACTTCGAGATCAAACTCAACTTCGAGATCAAAGTCAACTTCGAGATCAAAGTCAACTTCGAGATCAAAGTCAACTTCGAGATCAAACTCAACTTCGAGATCAAAGTCAACTTCGAGTTCAAACCACTTTCCATAATTTTCATTTACCTGAGTCAGTGCTGTCTGAATATAAAAACAAGCAGAAAGAAAAATTGAAAAATTGAATTTGCATTAGATGAGACCAAATTTTGGTCTCTGGTTGGGCCAATTTTATTGAGAAATGATATCGTTCTTTCTACGTTTGTGAGGGAAAACACCAAACAATCATGGAATCGAGTACTTATGTTTCGATAAAATATTGATACCAGTACTGACACTTCGATACTTATACCAAGTATTGAGTAGATGGGTGTATCAAAATGTCACTAGGTGTCATCGTCGTCGTCGGTGTCGGTGTCGGTGTCGGTGTCGGTGTCGGTGTCGGTGTCGGTGTCGGTGTCGGTGTCGGTGTCGGTGTCGGTGTCGGTGTCGGTGTCGGTGTCGGTGTCGGTGTCGGTGTCGGTGTCGGTGTCGGTGTCGGTGTCGGTGTCGGTGTCGGTGTCGGTGTCGGTGTCGGTGTCGGTGTCGGTGTCGGTGTCGGTGTCGGTGTCGGTGTCGGTGTCGGTGTCGGTGTCGGTGTCGGTGTCGGTGTCGGTGTCGGTGTCGGTGTCGGTGTCGGTGTCGGTGTCGGTGTCGGTGTCGGTGTCGGTGTCGGTGTCGGTGTCGGTGTCGGTGTCGGTGTCGGTGTCGGTGTCGGTGTCGGTGTCGGTGTCGGTGTCGGTGTCGGTGTCTGTGTCTGTGTCTGTGTCTGTGTCTGTGTCTGTGTCTGTGTTGGTTGATGGGTATTGATTGTTAGGACCTGTTGAAACTTTGAACGTAAGGACCTCTTGAGAAAGTAGGTCCACTTATGAGGTAGAGTATGTCGCCATCATAGATGCGCAACAACAATGCGCAGCAACGCTTTATGGGCTAGCCCATAAAATTTCCGGTTTGTTCAACTTGACGCATATATTTTGAGGTGTCCGATCAAAAAGTCTTAATAATGTTAAAATGCTAAAAGTTGTTTGCTGAATACAACAACTGTCTTCGTGTAACCGGGTTCGATTCTCGGGTGAGTCGGAATTTCCGCACCAGATTTTCGAACTCCCTTTTCTACACGTTTAGATGAATAGAATATTATAAAAGAGTTCGTCGCCTTGTTTTCCCTCTGTCGAACGCCGAAAAAAACTCTGAATTCATACTCAACATCGAGATCAAAGTCAACTTCGAGATCAATGACAACTTCGAGATCAAACCACTTTCCATAATTTTCATTTGCCTGAGTCAGTGCTGTCTGAATATAAAAACAAGCAGAAAGAAAAATTGAAGTTACTTGAATGAATTTGCATTAGATGAGACCAAGTTTTGGTCTCTGGTTGGGCCACAGCGCAAATTCACTATGCAAATTTTAAAATTCGCCAAAAAAAAATTCGCTGCATTTTTGGAATATAAAAAATATCCACACATTTTGCAAGGTAAAACGAAGGCCAACAAGACCAAAAATTTTGAGACCAAAAACACTCAAATCGGTCCATTTTTGTAGCCGGAACAAATAAAATAGGAAACACTAAAAATGCAAATATATCGGAAGTACTGTGCGTTATCCAAATTCTGATTAAACAGGGTGTTAGGGCTTGCCGAGACAAACATTTCAGTTCAAGAAATTTGAAAAAAGGTTGAGAAATGAGGGAGTTATGGCCATTTTTGTAAATGACCACAGACGGACAGACGGACACACGGACAGACGGACACACAGACACTTGTTCGGGAAGAGATTCTGAGTAAACGTGTATGAGAAAAAGTTTTTTCTGAAGCTCCGTTCCAATTCTCGATTTTAGGACGATCACAATACTTCCATTTACTCTGTAAATATGGAAGTACCTAATTACTCTGTAAACTTGGAAGTAAAAAAGTTCGTCGCCTTGCTTTTCCTCTGTCGAACGCCGAAAAAAACTCTGAATTCATACTCAACATCGAGATCAAACTCAACTTCGAGATCAAACTCAACTTCGAGATCAAAGTCAACTTCGAGATCAAAGTCAACTTCGAGATCAAAGTCAACTTCGAGATCAAAGTCAACTTCGAGATCAAAGTCAACTTCGAGATCAAACTCAACTTCGAGATCAAAGTCAACTTCGAGTTCAAACCACTTTCCATAATTTTCATTTACCTGAGTCAGTGCTGTCTGAATATAAAAACAAGCAGAAAGAAAAATTGAAAAATTGAATTTGCATTAGATGAGACCAAATTTTGGTCTCTGGTTGGGCCAATTTTATTGAGAAATGATATCGTTCTTTCTACGTTTGTGAGGGAAAACACCAAACAATCATGGAATCGAGTACTTATGTTTCGATAAAATATTGATACCAGTACTGACACTTCGATACTTATACCAAGTATTGAGTAGATGGGTGTATCAAAATGTCACTAGGTGTCATCGTCGTCGTCGGTGTCGGTGTCGGTGTCGGTGTCGTCGTCGGTGTCGGTGTCGGTGTCGGTGTCGGTGTCGGTGTCGGTGTCGGTGTCGGTGTCGGTGTCGGTGTCGGTGTCGGTGTCGGTGTCGGTGTCGGTGTCGGTGTCGGTGTCGGTGTCGGTGTCGGTGTCGGTGTCTGTGTCTGTGTTGGTTGATGGGTATTGATTGTTAGGACCTGTTGAAACTTTGAACGTAAGGACCTCTTGAGAAAGTAGGTCCACTTATGAGCCATCATAGATGCGCAACAACAATGCGCAGCAACGCTTTATGGGCTAGCCCATAAAATTTCCGGTTTGTTCAACTTGACGCATATATTTTGAGGTGTCCGATCAAAAAGTCTTAATAATGTTAAAATGTTAAAAGTTGTTTGCTGAATACAACAACTGTCTTCGTGTAACCGGGTTCGATTCTCGGGTGAGTCGGAATTTCCGCACCAGATTTTTGAACTCCCTTTTCTACTCGTTTAGATGAATAGAATATTATAAAAAAGTTCGTCGCCTTGCTTTCCCTCTGTCGAACGCCAAAAAAACTCTGAATTCATACTCAACATCGAGATCAAAGTCAACTTCGAGATCAATGACAACTTCGAGATCAAAGTACACTTCGAGATCAAACCACTTTCCATAATTTTCATTTACCTGAGTCAGTGCTGTCTGAATATAAAAACAAGCAGAAAGAAAAATTGAAGTTACTTGAATGAATTTGCATTAGATGAGACCAAGTTTTGGTCTCTGGTTGGGCCTTAGTGCAAATTCACATGCAAATTTTGAAATTCGCAAAAAAAAAAATTCGCTGCATTTTTGGAATATAAAAAATATCCACATATTCTGCAAGGTAAAACGAAGATTTTGAGACCAAAAACGCTCAAATTCCATTTTTGTGGCCGGAAAAAATAAAATAGGAAACACTAAAGATGCAAATATATCGGAAGTACTGTGCGTTATCCAAATTCTGATTAAACAGGGTGTTAGGGCTTGCCGAGACAAACATTTCAGTTCAAGAAATTTGAAAAAGGTTGAGAAATAAGGGAGTTATGGCCATTTTTGTAAATGACCACAGACGGACACACGGACAGACGGACACACGGACACACAGACACTTGTTCGGGAAGTGAGTTTGAGTAAATGTGTATAAGAAAAAGTTTTTTCTGAAGCTCCGTTCCAATTCTCGATTTTAGGACGATCACAATACTTCCATTTACTCTGTAAATATGGAAGTAAAAATGGCCATAGCTCCCTCAATTCTCAACCTTTTTTTCAAATTTATTGAACTGAAATTTTGTCTCGGCAAGACCTAACACCTTGTTCAATCGGAATTCGAATAACTCACAGTACTTCCGATATATTTGCATTTTTAGTGTTTTCTATTTTATTTTTTTCTGGCCACAAAAATGAACCGATTTGAGCGTTCTTGGTCTTAAAATCTTTGTTTTACCTTGCAGAATATGTGGATATTTTTTATATTCCGATAATGTGGCGTACAAATTTTTGTATTGGGCGAATTTGAAAATTGGCAATATTTTGGAAATATTTGAAATATTGGAAATATTTGGAAAATGAAAATTGGCATATTTTTGACCTAAACACCCTTAAAAGCAGTCAAAATATGATCAAATAGTGTCACACTTTTACGTTTCAAAATATTGTTGTATGTGTTATCTACGCAACACTGGTTGTCATGCGAAATTCGAGTGACTCGAGTAGGTACAGCTGCTACTCCAACCCCTCATTGGTAGTATGCCCCTCATTGGTTGCCTTTTTCGACCCGGGGGTAAACTAGGCACATACTCGAATCTTGACCATTTCTCGGAAAAACCCCTGACAAATGATCGGGGTTAAAGGAAGAATGATCTCACGATGCATAATCTCATAATTATACAATGAAACATAATTGCGACTATACGAAGCTAAGTTCATTATTCCATTATCCATTTAGAATAAATTTCGAATTAGAAATGAAACTGGCAAATTTGAAGGCAAAAACGCTGCAAAGTTTTACAACATTGTTCATTATTCATGAAGACTTGATATCCATTTATCATGACGGATAGTTCAGCAACTTGGCTTATTTCTATTTTAGGCGAGTTTTAAATTTTGCATAGTGAGTTTTTGATATTTTTCACCTAAGCAAGTCAAAATATGATCAAATTGAGTTAAACTTTTACGGTCGTAAATATGGAAGTATTGTGTTTTATCAACGCACCATTGGTTTCAATGAAAGAAAGTCGCGCATACCCCTCACTCTAGAGTTTCATCCGTGTCGAAGAAGGGAATTGGATCAGCGTGTGAACGGGCAAGAGAGCGGCAATGTGTGTGTGAGAGAGAGGTGGGATATGTACCCATGTGTGTGAATTTGTTTCTCCAAACGTGGGTCAAGTATGGTATGTGTGTGCGTGCGCAAATGCGCGAGGATGTTCGTCAGTGTGCGGGTCAGAGTGCGCTGGGGATAGCGTCTTGGTGGTGTTAGTTCAGTTTTACGTCTCTCTGTTTGCCGTTATTAAAAAAGTTGGAGGTTTCCACGTTCCTCAACTCGATCAACAGTCGCGAAGCCTATTCCCTCGGGGCCATTCAGTCTCTCCATCACACCAGCAGCATCCGGGTGTCCCTTCCTTTACGTTTTGTTTCATGACCTCTGAAAGTTATAGCCTGACACGGTAGTTCAGTCATAGAGCTGTGTCTTGTCGATGTTGAAAAAATTTCTCGTTCTCTTGCGGTGAATTCGCCAACCTCGGATTAAAGTTAATCCGGACATGGTCGCTCTTGGTAACTGTGTTAAAACATTTTATATAACTATGTCCGGATTATTTCTATTCCGAGGTTTCAAAAAGACATATGAAAAAACGCTGCTAAGTAGATCAGTGGCATGTGCAGATTAGTTTTCGGTATGTCCGAAGAACTCTGCAAATTTTGCACAGGGGTTCATTTTTCGATTGCAAAGACAAACCTTACGATACATCGGTAATCCTTAAACACAGAATTTAGTTGTTATTATTCTATAATTTCAGTATAAATTTGTATTTTAGATGGGGATTTAGAAAAACGTTTTTTCAACCAGGCAAAAAATGATCATCCTTCTCGCTTGATGAATACCTACCTATCCATCTTTTCAACGCAGCAGATCGTTTAATTCCGTTAAATTCACTTAAATCTATTCTTAATCACCTTCATAATTAACAGAATAATAATAATCATTAAATTCTCTGAATGATGAAATTAAAAATGCCTCAGAACCTAGTTGAAGCTTGTCTCGCTCTCATGTTGCCAAGCGCAACTGGTCGTAGTGTGAGTGCGTCGCCTTGTTGGTGTAATAGGCTAGTGGTCGTAAGTAGATCAATCAACCGTATCTAAGGGCCGAGGCCAAATTCTCAAGTTTTTCCAATTTTTGTTTTGCTGATTTATGTAATGCGACCAAATCTTTAAATTGAAGATATCGGGGGGACAGAAGTTTTTGTGGGGATTCAAACGAGTGGAAAACGAATTTTGTGGCTCGAGTAGTTTTCGAGTTATTAGGATTTGGGGAAATTTTGGAAAACTCAAAAATGCCTCACTAAAACTGCAATAACTCCTAAACGGTTGAAGCTACCGGCGTGGCGATGGTCTCATTCGATTCAGCATAGAAAAATCTATATGAAATGATGCCTCACATGCCTATGTTGCTTTTTTCCTGAAAAGCACGAATTTTTTCTCACTTCAACAGCTGTTTTACTGGCCTTAAAATTAAGGTAGGGTTCTGCCGAGACGTTAGGACCAACTAGATACGGAACTTGATTTTTGGTAAAAATTTCAAAATTTTCCGATAACTCCTTCCCCCTGAAAAACCCCGGACGGCGGACGGCGTACGGCGGACGGCGTACGGCGGACGGCGTACGGCGGACGGCGTACGGCGGACGGCGGACGGACAAAAAATTTTTATTGCAGATTCGGATTCTACACCCCTTGAAACGTAAACCAACAAATTTTCAGGGGGTGTTAAAAAAAAAATTTTCCCGACCGATTACAAAGGTTCATTTCTTAAGAAAAATGAACCAAAATTACTAGGTACTTATTTTGAATAAATAACTACATATTTTGAAAAAAAAACAATGAATACATATTTGGAAAAAATAAGTACATAATATGTACTCAATAATTATATTTAATTACAGTTAATGTAAATAATCAAAAAAATATGTACCTACGTACAATATTATTGTACGCACATATTATATTGATTATTTCTATCACATATAAATCCTAGCCTTAGTTATCAGCATAATAGTTATATTATAATTTCTTACCTAAATAAGTTGCGTAAATTTAAATTAAGTTGCGTCGTCGGGCCACATTTTTGCAAACACGCCATATAATATATGGCCAGATAATATTATTATCGTGAGTGCGGCTCGGAACGCGTAATTTTTGAACTGCTCAGGGGCCGTTCAATAATTATGTAAGGATCGAGGGGGGGAGGGGGGGGTTTGGAAAATCTTACTTAACCCTTACAAGGGGGGAGGGGGGTAAATGCTTCCTTATGAAAGATTTTTGAGTGTGAGTTTTCAACGCGTAACTAACCATATATTGAGTGTTTTTCCACGAAACTAGAAGCAAACATAACGATTTCGTATTTTTTTCGCTTTAACAGAAGTCAAAATCTTGCGTAAGATTTAGGGGGGGGGAGGGGGTGTTTGAAAAATCTTACTAAATCCTTACAAGGGGGGAGGGGGGGGGGGGCAAAAAAATCCGAAAAATATCCTTACGTAATTATTGAACGGCTCCTCACCGAAACGATGATGAGGTGGGTTGCGAATCGAGCAACATTCCGCCAAACAGTGTTCTGTTTCGAGAATCTCTGGATCCAGGAAATCCATCATGAAAGACACTTGATAGTTAGTGTTGGCACTATCGATCATCCCGACCCAGCTAGGGTTTCAGAATAATTTATAGTCTGCCTGAATTGGAATTCGCCGAATCTTACGCTTTCTGTTTAGGCAGCGTGAGACGAATCCTTTGGATTACCTACTGCCATTGTCACGTAAAGTAAACCTGCTATGTTGCGCGACGGAACGTTTGAGAGTGTAGAGTTGGCTTGGCTAAAGGTCGAAGGGGCAATTGACATTAATAGCACACAGCCTGTAGCAGTGGAAGGAAGACGGAGGAACGTATTGTGCGAATGGGGTGAGGCGCAAAAGGCTTTTGTCCTTTCAAAAGCCCATTTAACACAAGCAACAAGGAGACAAACAGTCTTTTTTGCCTTCCTCACGAAAAGAAAGCAAATGGTAATCCAACACAAAAAAAGCACGCGGGAGGTTTAATGACTCAAGCAGGCCTACCTGAATATTTCCATTTTTATAAGCCGCTGAATTATATAGGGCAATGTGGAACAATTCCGACGGTTCCATTTCCTTTATTGTTCTGCACACGTCAAGTCGTCAGATCAGAACAAACACGTTTCTACCAATAACATGCAGAATCAGGTAAACTTTCGAATAACCCTATTTGAAACGGTTGACATTGTTATCATCAATCGATCAGTTCGGTAGTGCGAATCGTTAAACTGTTGGGAAACTTTTTGAGACGACAATCTTTTCCAACTATAAAATAAAAACAACTGCTGGAGGCTTTAGCTCCGCAAACGGATCAGTTTCGTGAAGGAACGTAATTCTAAACCCCTTTTCGTCCCTCGAAGAAGAGACCATCCACGTCTCCGAGGTAATTCTAAATGTTTCAAGGTAAGGATCAAACCAGTTCAAACTCACAAATAGCTTCTCTTCGAGGAAAATAAAACACGAACCGAGACAGAATGACTGCAATGGACGACGGACGATATTCCTCAATTCAGCCTGGCGAGTGGTGACCAAAATCTCACACACGCCTGAGAACTGGCTACTCTGTTTGAGATAAATAATAGATAACTAGCTCAATTTTGACGCAAAGATTTCCATTGAAGTGGCGATAGTATTGCCGTCTAGACTTCATCGTAGTTTTCATTAGCCATTATTTATTTTACCGTCTACTATTCCATTTAGGGTGGGTTCATCAATTCAGTTTATTAATTGAATATCGATTACTCCCCGAATAAGTAACTGCTTGGAAATGTGAACTATGAATTTTTCGGTCAACGAATAATTTTATTCTGAGAATAAACGATATTTGATGAACAAACTGAATTAATGAACCCACAATTACGTGCTGCGTTATTTGTTTGATTATGTGAGTGAGGCCAAGAGATCTTCATCTCTAGCGCTTGTGGCGTACCCTAATACCGATTTGGCTAGTTTCTCCAAATTTGCTGAGAACGATATAAGTATGAAGCTGTTAACAGGCCGATTTTAACGGTACGGGCCGAAAGTTTCACGGTTCTGGATGAACCAATAACTATCAGACCGAAGAAAAATTTGATTTCACTCTCTATCATTTGATAACGGGAACCGGCTGTCGAAAATCATTGATCATCACCGGTATCCTTAACAATTTCAGGAGCGACCCTCAGGCCAGCAGTGCAAACTATGAATTAGCATTGTAATTATTAGTTGGTTTTGGCTAAATGTTTGACGAGAATAAACGGGAGTTTTTGCCAGCCGGGTAGGGCTGAAAAGTAGAAAGGCTTATCACTTATTCAGACGCTTGATTAATGCAAGGACGAGGTTACCCCTTTCAGTCTTCTTTTTTCACTGTGAATTTTTCAGTCGAGGGTTGCGCGGCGTGGTGGTTTGGAATTGTCCTGCCGCAATAAATGGAGTTTGTTCCCCGAATGCCAAAAGGTGGCAGCCTCAGTTTTTGCTCTCGGAATACATCCACGCATACAAGAACCCACGCGGACGTTAATCCCACAGAAAACTGCCTCGTTTTCACTTTTTGACGTTTGGAGTTTTAGCAAGCCCATTACGGGCGTAAATTTTGATAGGTTAGAGGTCATACAAAGTTTACTACGGGTTCTGTGGGAAATGGATTCTTTGAATCTGTACTTATTTATTAATACAAATCTAGGGCGTGCCCGTGGTGTTGTTGATGAACTCGCTCCGTAACGATTCGACCTACTTTATAAAACTTGTTATGTTATGAGTGGGCATGGGAATGGGCCGTAAACTAGGCTTGTTTTTTAAAGCTAGGTGGCATATCTGGCTATATGGCTAGGATGGCTATTATCTTGCCAATTTTATTTTCAAAAATTCACTTGGGTAAACGTCAAGAAAAGGGATTGTAGGACACTAATACAAACACGAATAAAACACTTTTTTTAGGCCCGGTACTCCGAAACTTTATGCAAAAAACTCTTGAAAGTTTAGAATGATCATATTTCGTCTCTGCAAGACCTATCACCTTGTTTGACCGAAATTTCATTTTCGGGAGACTTATTTACCTTACTTCCAATATAAAAGCACTTTTCCTTTTCACTTCCTTTTTCAATTTTTACTGGCCACAAGAATGAACCGATTTGAGCGTTCTTGGTGTTCAACTCTTTGTTTTACCTTGCAGAGTACGTGGATATTTCATATAATCGGATAACTTGACGTATTTCGATTTTAGGCGAGTTTTAAAATTTGCATAGCGAGTTTCTTGACATTTTTTATCCAAACACCCTCCATTGTAGTCAAAATATAATCAGGGTCAAAAAGTTGCGTATAAACTGTGGAAGTATTGTGTGTTATCTACGCTCCGACGGTTTTAAACAGTTCCTATTCATTTCAAGTTCCATGGTTAGCCGAGGGTAGCCGAAGTGCCGTCGGACTACCAGCATTTCGGCGTCCCTCGACTAACCATGGAACTTGAAACGATTGTTTAAAAGTAGGGGAATTTTCAGGAGTAAAAAATTCCATACTAAAAACCACGATGAATTTTGGACAAAATCGTTTTCTCCAATGGATAACATAGCTCATTTCTGTTGGAAAGAGTTGGACGTTTTTCAAACATCTCGACCCAGTTTCGCTGAAGCAGGAAGACGTTCTCATTCGTTCTGCTCGAAATACAAGCTTATATTTCCTACCCTCTTCCACCCTTACCTTGGCTTGGCCTATACATAACAGGCTCAGAGTAGATGTGCCACAGGGCGTAAAGCGATGATTCATCGCGACTCGAGAAGCGGCAATTAAAGTTGATAATGTTCGAATATATTTCCTGCCGATGCCGCACCAACCCCGAGTTGGGAGCAACACGGAACACACCAGCGATGGAAACTGGCTTCTGGGGCAGTATTTCACGATCCTTGTGAAACACGTAAGTAGAGGTTCAAGTCTGATGTAGGCAGTTCCCTTTCACAAGGTGGGGATGCAGGCAAGCTCTTTCGGAAATCGGATAGGGTATGGTGCCCTAGTATGACATAGGTACCATAAGTATTCCGTCGTTGAATCTACTCAACAACTGATTACTCGCGGGAGCATTTTTGCAAATCTAGATGCAATATTCCTCTACTGGGGTAGAGTAGAATGGGGCTGGAGCCCATGGGGCTATGAGATGAGAGGAAAACTTTTTCCCAAAAAGTCCCATTTTTGAGCGGCAGAAAGCTGGTTGCCTAATACGGCATAGTAAGTACATACCTACGTAAAGCATCAAACAAGTAAAAAAACCATTGGTTCATAGATCACGCACAATACTTCCATATTTCAGTACGTGAATTTTTGACACAATTATATGTTGACTACTTTTGAGACTGTTCAGGTCGAAAATGTAAAAAAAACGCTAGAAAAAGGAGATCAGTGGAACGTGCACATTATTTTTTTGTGTACCCGAAGAGCTCTGCAAATTCTGCACAAGGGTTCATTTTTCGATTGCAAAGACAAACCTTATGATATATCCTCCTGTAACACAGAATTAAGTTCTTATTATTCTAGAATTTCAGCAAAGAATTTCAGCATAAAGTATTTTAGATCGGGATTTAGAAAAAAAAAATGTTCGCCTGGCAAAAAAGCGACATTATTATCCTTGCTTGATAAATACCTACCTACCTATCTTTTCAACACAGCACATTGTTTACACAGCTCATCGTTTAATTTTGTTAAATTCACCATTTAATCTATTCTTATTCGCCTACATAACAGAATAATAATTATTATCAAATTCCCTGAATAATGAAATGAAAAATGCCGCAAGAATGCCTCAGAACCATTGCTAAAGCTTGTCTCGCTCTCATTTTGCCAAGGTAGGGTTCTGTCGAGACGTTAGGACCAACTAAAAACGGAACCTGATTTTTGGCGAAAATTCCAAAAATTTACGACTACTCCTTCCCCCTGAAAATCCCTGGACTGCGGACGGCGTACGGCGGACGGACAAAAAATTGTTATCGCAGATTCGGATTCTACACCCCTTGAAACGTAAACCAACAACTTTTCAGGGGCTGTTAAAAAAAAAAAAAAAATTCCGGACCGATGGAAACCACTGGGTTTTTAGTTGTGATACCTACATTCGCACTTGAACAGATAAGATAAAATCGATCGCAACGAAACAAAAGATTCAGAAAAATCAGTTGTGAAAATCGATAGAGAATTGAAAATTAATTGCGCTCTCTGTCGATATTATCAAAAAAGCAATCAAAAGTTTAGCTATATCAGAATATCAAGCGTCGCGACGGTCGGGATTATAACACTGTTATAGCCCTTGGTGGTAGCGGTATGTATACCATTCCCCACGCGTTCGCGAATGTAATTGTATTCAGGTTATAATATTAGTATACAATATGCGCAGCTGAGCGTTGGGTCTAGTCCCAAGGATTTCGGCGTTATTGCCGTCGAGGTGATGAGCTGGTCTGGAGGCTGGCCGGAGGGATGACGGTCCTGGATAACGGTCGAAAATGGAGAATATGGCTATTTTAACTGAAATTCTGCTAACGTTTATTGTTAATTGGTTGGGGACCGACCCTCAGTTTTCTCTCCTTCCAACCTCGAACAGGAGGCACACAATATTACATCCTACCTTCGTACCCAAATAACCCCGCGCATACGTATGCTATGAAACTGTCTGAAAATTTCTGAAGATAAATTCGTGAGAAGTGGAATTACGTTGAGACTCGGCAAAGACTTGAATGAGAATATGATCTAGTACCTATCTACGTGCATTCATTCGGATATTGTTCTCTTCTGCCAGCCTAATCATGCTGTAGGGAATTATAGTCCATTTTTTGTTTGGAAAACGGACGGATTTGTCGAAATAAGAAAAGCAAGGGAGATTGGCATAGGAATTTTGCCAAGTTGGACGAATTAACAGGAAAGTATAATATACTAGTAATATAAGTATAATAATATTATTATTAATTATAATATAATGATGTACCTAATATAATAATATTAAAATATTATAATAATTAGGTGACAATAATTAATAATTATATTATAATAATATTATATAATAGTATAATATTATATAGCAGGGGCGGCTACTGGCAGGAACAGAGGAGCACGTGCACCCCCTGGCCAAAATGAGAAAGAAAAAAACAGTGACCTACCTTAATAATAACATTATTACTGCCACACTACTCTCAACTTTTCACTATTAATCCTCTCTGAAAAACAACAACAACGTCATTGGTAACACTAGCGCTAAACTGTAGGGCGGCTCGTGCACGAACTAGTAATGCACGAGATAGGTTGGCGCTTACGGTAGACTACGGTCTTAGTGGTAGTATGATTTTGAAGTGTGTTAGTGAGCCAGCCAATGCCTCGACGTAGTGTCCAGGAGCGATTTTTGAGAATGCGGTCTAATCGAGGTAATCTTATCTCATCAGTTCGAAAACTGATATGATTTAGTAAAAATCGCGGAAGGAAGAACATTGTTTTTCTTCTGTGGCATAATAAAAATGAATGACGTGAAGGTAGTTCAATTGAATTTTTCCAAGTTTACTTTGGAGGAGAAAATAGCAATCCGGGAACCCGGCCGCTACTTACCTGCACTGGAAAATTTTTACTGAAGGTACCTAAAAGCTAAAAATCGCTCCACGACTCGGAAATACAACCGACAATACTTAGATACTTCAATTTCAACTATTACAAAATAGGGTTTCTGAAAATTGATAGATGGTAATCATCTCAAAATACTTCTGTTATCACTCGTGAACGTTTTTTGGTGTTCATTTTATAATAATGAGACGTGAAAGCGCAAAACTTTCCTATTAATTTGCATTTAACTAGTTGAAATTGATATTTGGCTGAGAAAAGCACACTGTTTATGATAACATATTCCCTTCGCGATTGTTCCATAATATATTATCTTATGGCCTAAGTGCACCCCCTGGGTTTGAGGGCAGGAGCCGCCACTGTTATGTAGTATAATAATAATAAGTATAATAATATTATTATTATATTCTCTGGGTAGTGAAATGCCTCAAGAACCGATGGTATAGCTTCTTTTGCTCTCATGCTGCCAAGCGCAAGTTGTATGGTGTGAGTGCGTCGCATTGTTGGTGTAATGGCTAGTGGTAGTATCTAAAAACCGTACCTATCTAAGAAAAAAGACAAAATTCTCATATTTTTCCAATCTAGTTTTTGATGATTTGTAAATGAGACCGAGTTTACAAATTAAAGGTATTGAATGGACAGAAGTTTTTGTGGAAATTCCAACGAGTGGAAAATTATTTTTCAGCCCTAGTATTTAATTTGTTAAGGATTGGGAAAATTTTCAAAAACTCAAAAATGTCTCACTAAAACTGGCAAAATACGGAACTTCAATTCCTAGTGAGCCAAGGAACGAACCCCGAGGCTCATAGTGAACTTACAGGAAATGCGAGTTGACTCGACCGCAACCAGTTATCTCAAATCCCATCGTCACAGAGCCCTCGAATCCGGTTCGAACCAGAAAGAAGAGTTGATCCTCAATACTTGAAGCTATACAACGCGGGATAAACCAAATTGAACTGCGGCTCGAGAGGATGTTAATAAGGGAATTTACGCCAAATGCGGACACGCAATTGCTATTGTAAAGAAGACAGTCTACATACTTAACGCGAATCATCGAATAATGTTATTCAATAAAATTCTATTTAATGGAACTTGGAAAACTTGAAGACGGAAATTGAAAGGATCAAAAATCCCAAAATGAGGGGAGTCATGTATAAAAAGAAATAAAATCCGTTATTTGATAGGTATATTTCATTTGGTGGAAATACGAAATGGATGTTGCTGCCATTTGCATCATGTTACGTGAATGTGACGCAGAAGGTGAAAATGGCTCGAATATCTGTACCTGTTTGACAAAGACTTTCAAAGAAAATTGATTCCCAAATCCGAGTGAACAAGAGCAACGAATAGGTAGGCCGAAAAATAATACTCGAATGTGGATCGGAGTAATAATATGAGTTGGATTCGGGAAAGGATTTTTCTGAACCTTTAATCAGATTTTCATTCTCCCTGCTCTTATCGAACCCGCTTTCTCCTGATGACACCATTTTCCATTTCTCCCTGTCGCTATGCGAAATAAAGCTATGACATACTCCCAGTGGGGCTCCCAGTCGCACAGCTAATTAAAATAGCCGTCAAAATCGAGGGTGGGATTAATAAAAACCTGGAAAAGGTGAATCGGCGCACTTGACCTCCATCGTAATTGGCTTCCACCATTCGGAATTAAATGTCAAACGACATTAAATAAAAATTTTCTACAGCCGTATTGGCGTTATGTTTTCAGAAACCCTGCAAATTCACCACAGAGTTTCTCATTTTCATCGCAATGAAAACTTAATCGAACCGTAAAACACAACAATTGAACTATATCAAACACGATAGCGTAGCAAACTTGGTCGTCCAACCTCAATATCGAAAGTACTGAGTTACTTGAATTCCGGTTCAGCAGGGGGGTAAGGGCTTACTGAAACGAACATTCCAGTTCAAGAAATTTGAAAAAGGTTCGGAATTGTGGGAGTTATGGCCATTTTTATAAATGACCACAGACGGACACACTTTTCTGTAAATACAGAAGTAAACATTTGCCACGGTACTTTATAGAAAACACGGTGCCTTTGGGGGGGATAATATAATAATGTATAATATCGACAAAGCGAACGGTGAAAAGATTCGTGAACGGAATACTTAAAGTTGGAACCAAAGACGAGTCTCTCGGGCGTTTGGATGGAAGGATGGAAAAACGAAAATCAAGTCGAGGACCCTCGAGAACACGGAGTGAACGAATCGTAAAACCACCACTCAAAGGTTCCCAGCGACTGCGTAGGTCCGAGGCCGTCGGAAATAGTCGTCATTTTTGGGATTTGATTTTTTGAGTTCACAGGTCACATTTTTCAATAAATATTTCCAGCAGGAGTTTTCCCGGGAGCTGAACTCGTATAAACAGAGAAATTATTCTCTTTTCGAGTTCGGTAAATTGCTCTTTTTACTTCCATATTTATGAAGTGAATGGAAGTATTGTGATCGCCCTAAAATCGAGAATTGGAACGCTGCTTCAGAAAAAACTTTTGTCTGAATCAGACAGTGTATCAATACACCTTTACTCAGAATCACTTCCTGAACAAGTGTCTTTATGGCCTGTGTCTATCGTCGGTGTGTCAGTGTCCGTCGTCCGTCTGTGGTCTTCACAAAAACGGCCATAGCTCCCTCAATTCTCAACTTTTTTTAAATTTTTTGAACTGAAATTTTTGGCTCGGCATGACCTAAAACCCTGCTCAATCGGAATTTGGATAACTTACAGTACTCTCGAAACCTATAAATTTTTGGTGTTCTCAATTTTTTTTCCGGGAACAAAAATGAACCGATTTGGGCGTTTTTGCCATAAAATCTTTGTTTTACCTTGCAGAATATGTGGATGTTTTTTATATTCCGGTAATGTGGCTTATTTTTATTTTGGGCGAATTTTAAAATTTGCATAGTGAGTTTTTTGACATTTCTGGCCTAAACACCCTAATAGCAGTTAAAATATGATCAAATTGTGTCATACTAAATGAACCGATTTGTGCGTTCTTGGCCTTAAAATCTTTGTTTTACCTTGCGGAACAGGTGGATATTGGTGGAAAATTATTTGAAAAACGCGTGTTTCCCAATGTGTCAACAATTTAACATAAACCTTAAAACGGCGAAACGTTTTATGTTACGGAAAATTCGGATTCTACATTCATCACAACAGGGAAGTCAAAACATTTTTTCTTGAACTATATCAATGGTTTATTATTGGATTATAAACCGAAAAACTGAAGCAAAATTTGCTATTTAATATAGTCGAGTCTGATACCCGATCGAGGAGCATGAAAGAAAGAGGTTCCTTTGCCTAGGTAGCTTACAAGAACCCAGTATTTTACGATTATTGAATCGATATAAATTCTCTTCCACGTGAAAACCTTGATGTGCTACCACCGCTAAACCTTTCATTCCCCATCATAATCGTTTCATCTTATGGCGGAAGATTGGCAAGGTTAGCTGGGAACCTAAAAATCCAACTCGAATCCAAATAATCGATGATCGGCTCTCAGGGTCGTTAATGTTGAGTTTGATCCATAACTTCGTAAAAGACCATCATGTTTGTGGAGCCAGCAATATTGAGCACATAACATGGAGTTATACTGTATCTATAAGATTTTACGGTGCAGTAAATATTTTTTTATGCATCTACAAGACAGTATGAGATAAATTACTTCTGATTTTATTCAACTTTTATTTTGGTTGATTGTTCTTAAGAAATGAACCTTTGTGATCGGTCAGAAAAAAACAATTATTTAACACCCCATGAAAAATAGTTGGTTTACGTTTCAAAGGGTGTAGAATCCGAATCTGCAATAAACATTTTTTGCCCGTCCACCGTACGCCGCGGCGCCCGTGGTTTTTCAGGGGGAAGGAGTTGTCGTAAATTTTTGAAATTTTCACCAAAAATCAGGTTCCGTATCTTAGTCCTAACGTCTCGACAGAACCCTACCTTTATTTTAAGGCCAGTAAAACAGCTGTTGAAGTAAGAAAAAAATTTGTGTTTTTCAGGAAATTTGCAACTTAGGCATGTGAGGCATCATTTTCTATAGATTTTTCTATGCTGAATCGAATGAGACCATCGCCACTGCGGTAGCTTCAACCGTTCAGGATATATTGCAGTTTTAGTGAGACATTGTTGAGTTTTAAAATTTTCCCAACTCTTAATGGCTCGAAAATGACTACAGCCACAAAATTCCTTTTCACTCGTTGGAATCCCTATAAACACTTCTGTCCACCCAATATATTCAATTTAAGAATTTGGTCCGGTTATACAAATCGGCAAAACTAAAATTGGAAAAAGTAGAGAATTTGCCCTTGGTTCTTAGATACGGTGGATTGATCTACTAACGACCGCTATCCTTTTACACCAACAAGGTGGTGCACAGAAAAATAATGTGCACATGCCACTGATCTACTAACTTGAACAATTTATAAATCAAAACTGTCAAAAGTATTCTAGCAGCCGTAAGATGAAGACATACTGTACTTCACTCTGACGAACGACCATAATACTCCGACCCAATTTCGGCCGGCCGATTCTGGCCAAATAACCAGACTCTATGGAAAAAGGAGACTTCTTCGGCACAGCTGTTTCGTAATGGCATTAATAAACCAAAAGGGTAGAACCAATTACCTGCCTCCCAGAGTAAATATTTCGTTCCTCGCATTAGACTTTAGGCTCACGTTCACTCCGACAAAGGCTATGTCTTTCGACTGGCTCGGCGGTGTACTAGATGTTGGACGGAAAGAAGAGAATAAGGGTGGTAAGAGGAATAACGGGTACGAGGAGAATGATAGAAAAAAGGTGGGCCCACGGAGGTGTACAAATACAGGTGGTTACAATCCTCTACTGATACGCTACTGTTGTCCTCCTGCCAACCATCTCTGCTCAAAAATGTTTGTTAAACCAGGAACCTAATTTACTGACGCATTTGGAGTTAATTCCATGAGCATGTCCCACTACTGGAATCTCTTTTCTTCCCATGGATTTTCAAAGAAATCGCAAATCGCTGATGGACGATGGGAGCAGAACCCGTAAATGTCAGCACCATCTCCTAACGGTGGTTTTTTCAGACGTTGGCTCCCGCGCTCCCTTAAGACGTCAAATCAAGGTTTTAGGTATAAATCGGTCTCATGTAACGTAAGTAAGCGGCTTATGTTTTAGGAAGGAAACTTGAACAGACTCGGGAACTCCCCCCCCCCCCTTCCTCAAAGCTGAACGTACAGGTTTCATTTGGCATAAAGTCAAGAGAAGAAGGTAAATGTAATGGGAAGTTCAGCCGATTTTAGCACTTAACGAACTGTAATAGAACGAAGTAAGAACAAATTGGTTTGAGGAGAGCATAGCGACCACACATAATTAATCATTGTACTGTTACCGTGATTATATAGCACCAATCATTCATTACCGTGTAGCCTCATTTGATCTCTTGGACCGTTAGTGGGTACCTACTAGTACAAATTTGGAATTCTGTAATCTCTCGATTATTTCGGTTGTGTATTGATTATTTTTAACATTACTTATTCTCCACCAAATGAGAAACAATATTTAGTAATTAAATATTGTTAAGTATAATTATTATACCCCTCTCCCCACAATTCAATTTCAACCAGCCCCACTTAACTGACGACCCCGGTAACAGCAATGATCAATATTTAGGCAAGGATTAAACAGCTTGTCTTTGAAATCGCCAAAATCGCTAAAACAAATTGGGTTTAGCTTTGAGCCATCCATTTTGGAGGGAGAACAGCTCATCTATGTCCGTATGAAGGCAAAACCACACATCTTCATCGATTGAAAGAGCCCAACTGAATGTCCCAATTTTCCAACTTTAAAAACGTGGATGTACCTATCCATCCATCAATCAAATTGTACCAAAATATGGGAGTATTATTTGTGTATTTCTATGCGTTCTTGTATACATATTTTGGTACAATTGGAATAGATTTTTACTACTGCAAGGGCATAGTGAATCAAAAATGTCAAAAAATAAACTCAAAAAAACGTTAACGGTGGACAAGGTTTGGTGGATGGACAGGACATATTTTTGTTGCAGATTGGAAACCGATTGAATATGGCAATTTCATAGGGGGCTGAAAATTTGTTATTCTTGGGCTATCTCAACTACGTATTATTGAATAATAACCCATAATCTGGTTAAACATAACATAGGAATAATAAGAGTTGATGAAGGAACATTACTGTGAAGAACGCTCAATAATTTTGAGTGTTGGAGGAGATAATATTGCAGTGTTGGAAGAGGTCAACTGAGCAAATCAAAGACAAAATCGTGCCCAAATTTACAGAGATAGAAGAAAGACGCTCTTATTCAAATTGCGGCTGTAACTTGAGGTTTTGTAGGATAGAGACTTGCCTAATCTAACGATTTTTGGAATCCACGCTTCCGCTACTCCGTAAACAATAATAAGTCGGTATGGAGTCAGCTGTTAACTTCAGCAACGATTTTTTTTCGACTTGAGGCGCAGACGAAGGCTAGATTGTCCACGCTTTGGGAGAAACGGAAGATGAACTGACTGAAAAGAGGTGTAGTACGAAAATAAGGTTAAATAATGTTTGGGATCCAATGGAGGGCGCACAAATTGTCCGGCTAACGAGGGCCAGTTTTAATTAAATTAGAATATATTACGACTAGTGAGGGCCCTATTGAGGGTGCAGGGTCAAAGAAAGGCTTTGTAGAAGAGTTCGAGGAGAGGCACAAAGAGGCAAATTCCGCCCTGTTCCTATGCCCAAGTCCAAGGCTGGAGGCAAGTAAATAAAAGGATCTTTTCTCTTCTTTCAACACACGCATTCCGTTTAGCCCTTCTTTCTCGGAGTCGTATTCCATCCTTCATTCCTCCAAACACCACGAACTTTTCCATCCCCGAGTCGGTTTTTCTCACGACTTTTCCTCGTTTATTTGCATACAATTACTTCGGAGGGAAATCAAGAACCATTCATTTGATTAGACTGTGGAGATAAGTGAGGCTCGGAGGTGGAATTGTCCCGTGTAGTTTTTTAAATCTCTCGATCATTTGAGGGAGAAGTTCGGAAATTCGCGTGATTATTCCTTAACAGACACAGTTTCACGAGAATACGTTTAAGCAATGGAAAAAGCGCGGTTTAGATTGCTCATACTAGGGGCCCAGAGAAATTTACGCACTCTTGACAAAACTGTGTCCTGTGACCATGGATCCTATTTTCACTTCCATATTTACGGGTATTCCTCCCATATTTAAAGAATAAATCGAAGTACTGTAACCGTCCTAAAACCGAAAATCGGATCGGATCTTCGGTCAGGGAAAATTTTTTCAACACCCCCTGAAAATTTGTTGGTTTAAGTTTCAAGGGGTGTATAATCCGAATCTGCGATTGAAAAAAATAGGGAAGGAGTTATCGAAATATTTTGAAATTTTCACCAAAAATCAAGTTTTATATTTAGTTGGTTCTAACTTCTCGACAGAACCCTACCTTAATTTTAAGGCCGGTAAAACAGCTGTTGAAGTGAGAAAAAATTCATGGTTTTCAGGAAAAGTGCAACATAGGCATGTGAGGCATCATTTTCTATAGATTTTTCCATGCTGAATGGAATGAGACCATCGCCACGCCGGAAGCTTTAACCGTTTAGGATTTATTGCAGTTTTAGTGAGACATTTTTGAGTTGTTTAAAATTTCTACAATTCTTCATAACTCAAAACGACTAGAGCCACAAAATATGCGGGAAATATGCGAGTGATCAGGAATTCACGCAGGTTTATTAAGGGCCGGCGGTTTATCAATGCACTTGAAGCTACTTTCATAGTATATTTATTTTCACCTGGCATTTTTTATATGCGCGTCCATGCAAATTTTGTCATTAATAATTGCGGGCACTTTGATACTAGAAATATGGCAATCGATAAACCGAACCTATATAAAGTCAGACAACACAACATGAAGGGTTCGAACACGAATGAGTTTAACATTGAACGTTAGCTGCTCCGGTAGGATGCATGGGTCAAACCAAAGCAACCAAAGGCTTGATAGGATTGCGATCTATATTCCAACGATTCCATCTTGACATTCAGCTGTGCCTTCTTCGAAAGAGAAAAGCACTAAGCTCGAGTACTGTTAAATTATTGAGGATCGTGGGAGTCGTTGATAATTCATACCAAGGGCAAAACGCTAGTGTGCTCAACAAAAGGGATGAACGTTTGGATTGCAATGAAACATATCTCGTTCACCTCTTGCAGCTGACACGCAGAAAACAAATTACAAATACCCCAAGTTTACGTCGTACGTAGGTAAGTTAAGTAAGTCCAAAGATCGAAAGCGAGGGCAGGTTTATCAATTCATTTAAAGCTAGATTGATCCATGAACGCTTGCACAACATTTCACCAAGGAAAAATTTCCATTGACCGCCATACCGAAAATCTCTTGGAAATTGGTTGATGCAGGCGTCCTTGGATAAATGTAGCATTAAATAAATTGATAAACCGGACCTAATTCTATCAGGCATCGAATCACTGTCGACGTGGTCATGTCCGTACAAGGGTATCCAAATTCCAAACATTCCAGTCCAAGAAATTTGTGGAGATCGTTGAGAATTGAAGGAGATACGGCTATTTTTACCTCCATATTTACGAATTTAATGGGAATATTGTAATCGTTCTAAAACCGAAAATCGGACTGGACTTTTACACTTTTACTCAGAATCACTTCCTCTGAACAAGTGTCTGTGTGTACGTCTGTGGTCATTTACAAAAATGGCCATAGCTCCCTCAACCTTTTTTTCAAATTTCTTAAACTGGGATGTTTGTCTCAGGAAGCCCGTCCCCATTTTCGATTTTAGGACGATTATAGGTAATACTTCCATTTACTCTGTAAATATTCATGGAAAAATTGAAAATCATCAACACTTTCATCATTCTAAATATTATGCGTATTATGCGAGAAAAATGAGAATGAAGGACATGAATGAAATAGAAGAAAAATAAATAAATAAATATAAGTTTGCGTGTGTGTGAATGTAGTAATGACTCAAATTCGAATTTTCTAACCGATTGCCAACATTTTCTAATCCGTAGTTCCCAGCTTCAAAGGGAAGCAAAATGGACGTGAGACTCCGAGACACGTATTAATCAAAAACCCTAAAATTTATTCGATTACCAGACCATAATGACCTCAAATGCAATATCCCTTTTCTGGTTTGTTTTTCGCTTGGTATCTCAGCTCTACTCGCTATCTGATGATACCTACCCCAATTAAATTCCACCCCTCGCAGCTAATTCAGGGGTGTACTACCTCTTGGAACGGCCGGGTTCCGGGTGGCCTCGACTTCTCGCAAGGGTGTAAAACTATAACGAGGTGGAGGGAAATGAGCCCCAACCAACACTGGCATCCGACTGCTGAACCGACACGTATGGGGCGCACTCACACCCCGGCGAAACAACCCCTGCCCGGAACGGCGACTGCTCGCATCTTCGGCCCAGACTTCCCTTGGGAATGCCATTCTCGACCTTCGTTTATGAGCTATTTGGCGGAACAAAAGACATGCTACGGGCTTTAATTAGCCCAAATGGTTTTCTTCGCATGGAACTTGTTTTTCCTGTATTCGCCAGTTTGGCTGCTCCCGCTATTCCTCCGTGGTAATTTGCTCACTTCCTCCGCCTAACATGACTCAAAGTTTCAGCGCATTGCGGAATCCTAGTGTTGTCCTAGGTAACCTGTTCCAGGAATTTGATTAAATTGTTCCTTTTGGCTTATTATTTCCTAAACCAGTGTTGCGTTGATTACACAAAATACTTCCTTATTTTGAAACGTAAAAGTGTGACACAATTTGATCATTTAGGTAAAAAAATATCAATAATAAAAAATCATCATAAAAATATCATCATCATTAAAAATGTGACACAATTTGATCATTTAAAAAAATATCAATCATAAAAAATCATCATAAAAATATCATCATCATCGTAAGAAAATATCAAAAAACTCACTATGCAAATTTTAAAACTCGCCTAAAATAAAAATAAGCCACGTTATTGGAATATAAAAAATATCCACATACTCTGCAAGGTAAGATTATGAAACAGAGAACGCTCAAATCGGTTGATTTTTGTGGACAGAAAAAAATAAAATAGAAAACACTGAGAATGCAAATATAACGAAAGCACTGTGAGTTATTCAACTTCCGATTTAATATTGTGTTAGGTCTTGCCGAGACAAACATTTCAGCTCAAGAAATTTGAAAAAAAGTTGAGAATTGAGGGAGCTATGGCCATTTTTGTAAATGACCACAGACGGACACACCCACACTTGTTCGTGAAGCGATTCTCAGTAAATGTGTATAAGTAAAAGTTTTTTCTGAAGCTCCGTTCCGATTTTAGGACGATTAAAACAATTCCATCGACTCTGTAAATATGGAAGTAAAAAGTGGTGCGCAGATAACACTCAACTCTTAACATTTATTACGCTGATGATTGATCCGAATCGAAAACTAGTTTGGAGGCTATTAGGATAAATAAAAGTCACTCACGAAAACACTCACAGTTCCAAACGCGATTTTTAAAACCCGTGTTAAAAGTTACACCGGTTTCGGGCCGGCTTACCATTCCATTCAAAGCTAGATTTATCCAACGGTGCTTGCACCACATTTCACCTAGGGCAAGACGGACATAATATGTTATATATTATACACAATATATTATATTGTCCGATGTTTATATTGTCCGACGGACATATATTGTCCGAAAAATTTCTTGGAAATTAGTTTATGCGAGCTTCCTTGGATAAATCTAGCTTTAAATAAATAGATAAATCAATTCAGTTAATTCATCGAATACTGAGGCTCTGACCACGTTTGCTGCATATGTCGTCATCAGTGCAAGAGTGGTCTAACTCTGAAAAATGCGTTTTCGAGTTTTTTGCACTAAACATCTTCAATTTACCTGTACCAGCTGTACCAGCAAGACTTTACATAACTTGACGGAACACCTCTAGATCGAGTGCGCCTAAAGAGGCCATCATGGAATTGGTGGTGGTATTTCGTACAAAACTGAAACCATCGCGTGTTAGCTCTGTAAAGAACAACACTTGACGTTATTTTCAAAAAGATTGTTCCGTTCAACAGCAGGACAATCTGTGATGTCGCTCTTTTGGTCTGGAATATATGGAGTCAACCTGCGATATCTCTTTATTGCACCAAAGTTTGCCATTGTTTCACCATAGTCACGCACTCCGTCATCTTAATATCTCTCTCTTGCTATTGAGCATTGAAATATTTTCTTGCAGTAATCATCTTGAGTCAAGTCCATTAATTTGCCATTCACAGCCCTCCAGGAATTCAGAGAAGAAAAATCCTTTGAAAATCTGTAGAAGAGGTCTGTGTAAAGGTGCGTGCAGAATTCGGACCTGATCGGATAACCCAGAAGGATAATATTTAAAAATGGGCAAAAATCGGAAACTTTGAATGGCTCTCCTGAGAAATTGAGATTTTTGAGATAGACCACTCTTGCACTGGACCGACGACGTAATCCATGCATTCGTGCAATGAGGTGACCGGACTTGTTGCCGGCGCTCCTCAGCTTGACGTTTAATTGTAATTAACTAAAGGACGGACACCTTCCTTGTTCGAGGACTTTCCGAGGACTGTTGCAACCCCCGAGAGTCCTTCTTGAATTTGAAGTGTTTCATGCCGCTTGTTGCGCATTTTATAAGAACAGTTAACGCTCTTCATCTGATTAGGTGCATTGCAGCCATAGTGAAGTTCGTCTGTTTTGCAGAATGAGACTAGGTAGGAAAATTTTAAAAGAAAAACATGAAATTTGACGTTTTTGGGATTTTAGTGAACGTGGTCAATGTCGGGGGTAGGTACAGACAAAATCGCGTTTTTTCTCGGTTTTCTTGGTTTTACGGCCAAAGTACCTGTGGGTTTCAGGCAAAAACGTGATGGAGAAGAAGATGTCGGGTGTTAAATTCACTCTACCGGTATTCCAGTGGAGGATTCTCAGTTAGAAATAGGGGAGTTAATATGATAACGATACGCTAGTTCTTGAGAAGTGATTGGCAAGGAAACTCCTCCTTGCTCAGGTTGTCCCTATGAGACCTCGCCACTAGGTATCACTATCTTGATTAATCGTTCAGTTTTGTTTTTTTTTAGTTTTTTTATTTTTGATCGTTGTGAAAACTTACTACCTAACCACCATTACTTCACAAATGATTTTCATCGGCGAATAAAAGCATCTATCTATTGATCAAAATGTTGGTCTCGTGATTCCAATGACATTTTTTTGGTACATTTTTATATTTGTACATAAATTTTGACTCCAATAATAAAATGATAAACCTACCCATTCTTCTATTTGGACTTTATTTTCTGTGATACACAGAAAAATAATGTACCTACCCATGTCACTTATCTACTTAGCAGCGTTTTTGCTCGAATTTGCTGAGTATATTTTCATCACGGGTTTGCTGCGCTATGCTAGTCCGCTCGTTCCGAAATTGGATTTTTTTTCGGCAGGTAATGACACTCTGTATACGGCGAACTGCGAGAAAGATAACATTTTCACGGCGGAATGATCGAAAGCCAATAGGATAATATCGTGTCGGGATTCAAACCACGTGTAGCCCCTCATCCGCACCAACATCGTCTGTTTGTGTGCACTTGCCAGCCGAAAATAACATAATGCGGTGTCAGTGGCTTTCGCCTGCACGATGGAACAGCAGCGCGCCGGTACGTAGAGCGAGAAATCAGCCACCAAGCTCTTATCGAATATTGGAAAAATCCCAGCCATAAATAATGGGCTCGATCAGGAACATCACCGAAGTATAGTGCCATCGAGAGGAGGGGGGGGGTCAACTTCACAGTGCTACCGATCCGCTCCTTTCGGCTCAGCGATAGCATCGCCATTAAATTTAATGGGCTTCGGCGGCGGGAAAATGGAGTTCCGATCCCTCGGACTCGTTCCCAAAATAGTTTCCAAATCCATCTCCCTGGGGATGTCGCGGTATCTTTTTGTTTCTGTCGTCCGTGCTGCTGCGGGAAATGACTTTTTACCGATTTGAGCCCCAACGCTCATAGCCAATGTCCCCGGTGTCCTCGAATTCGAGAAGCCTGTGCCAACTCGTCGTTATCACTTGCTGCGAGAAGCCCTTCCCCCTTTTGGTCGGACCCGCGTGAATTTCAGCGGTTTTTCCCTCTTTCTCCTTTTCCCCTTTTCAACTTCGCCTCGAATAATGCTTCAGCTCACTATTTGAATATATTGGTTCGATAGGAATGGGACCAGAGGAAAGGTATCAATATCAGAAACAGTCCAGTTTGTAATAGACTCAGATTCCGTTACTGGCGATTGGAGGGGTAGGGGGATCAGCTGGTTTTCCAAAAAAACCGTATTTTCCTGAATGGCGAACGTAACAGCGCCGAGCTTTATTTTCTGAGGATAATTTATTGGTAAGACCGGTGAAAATCTATGGCGTGCAGGCTCTACGCTCTTTTGTGTCTGTCGTCAAGGCCGTATGGAGCCGTGCGAATTGATATTAAATGATAATAATAAATAAAATCTTTCTCACGAATAATAATTTGATTCATGGGTGTATCCCATGAAGTATGTTTTCTAACCATAGTTTTGCTTTCCAAGTTTCCTTGTCCAAAGTTGAGCTTTCCATGTCCATAGTTTAGCTTTCCGTGTCCATAGTTTAGCTTTTCATGTTTCCATGTCCATAGTTAAGCTTTCCATGTTTCCATGTCCATAGTTTAACTTTCCCTTGTATGGTTTTTGTATGACGGCCTCAACATCGACCTCTAGCCGTCCCCTGACCCAAGTGTAAAGTATAGTATAATCTGAGTGTACCTACTTATTGCAGTATGCTTGATAAACCACTCAGGTGTGGTTGATTGGCCACCCATATCGGCCGGGTAAGCATAGAGTGTGACAGTATAAAGTACATTAATACCTTAAAGCACAAAGGGGATACGTCCCAAAATATCGATTTTGAGATTTCGGTACCGAAAGAATCTACTCATCAGGACCTATCCGTCGCTCCAAGAATCATGATCCTTTTTTTTCTATTTCGGGGCTAAAAAACTATAAAATAGAAAAACGACAAATATTTAAAGAGCGTTTATCTTGGATGTGTTAAGTGCTAAAATTCGTGTGATGGGACGCATTTCTGAAAATCCTGCACAGATGCTCGTTGTTTCAATAAAAAATCAATCAGTAATTAAGTATGCCTGGATTTCTAATATTCAAGTCCACGACAAAATGGAAAACTGGACAAACCTCAACAAACGAGATGCCTTCAATTCGAATCCTTTCGGATCCTAGACCATTTTGCAGGAATAAAATCGGTTAGGATGTCGGCGTGAAACATCTAGAGGCCAATTTCACCTAAGAATTGAAAAAATCTTAAAATGATAAAATTAAATAATAAATGAAATAAAAACTATAAAATTGTAGTATAAATATAAAACCGGAAAAAATAAAATCTAGACAGTTCATGAGTCCAGAAGGACCACAGGAACAACACCAACCTAAAGTTTTTTACTCTCTGTTTTCCTAAAGGGGTACAACTTTCTGAACGAGCAAAGAGATGGGAAAATGTGGTCGGAAGTATTTGGTGGTTTATGGGCAACCATTTTTCAAAACACCCGGCTTGGCGTTATTTCCAAAAAGGCTTATTCGCCAATAACGGTTATAAGGGCGGATAAGGGATGGCGTAGAGGGGTCTGGGGGTGGGAGGGGGAGGGGGGCGCAAGAGGACAACATAGGGCACCTAATTCAGTCACGTAGCCACCGGTAGATGCGCCCTCGGGAATCTCCGCACCCCAGCCGCCCCCGCTGCCACCGACTAAGTCTTAAATATGATGGTGTTTCCTTCATCACACTTGCCCTCCCCATCTCCAAGGGAGAGTTACCCTACTATATACTATCTCTCCTTCACAAATAACAATCTTATTAGATGTGTAATATATTTTTTACTCCTCGTTCTACCGCGGCCGCCACTTTGTCCGCGTTTTCATGTCTTCAATTTCTGCCGGGGAGATAAACTTTTGTATATACACCCCCGCCCTACCATCTTAAAATGCTACATTATCGTGCCGCGGAAGGGAGTTAACCCCGAGATGGCTAGACCTGAATTTCTCCGGTCAGCACAATAGTGTTTTACCATCTTTTGAATTATTCATGTTTGTTAATACGGCAAACGGTATTGAAGCGTTGATTAATTCCAGCGGGGCTCACGGCGAACTTGTGCTTGGTCTCTCCTTGGAGAGAACCATTAATTATCACTGAATAATTTAGTGTGAACACTGTGGCTATAGGTGGGCCCCACGAATGGATTGTATAGGTTTCATTCCGGGACCGCTCAGAGTCTTAAATCTAAATGGCTACTAAATCTTGGACTGGCTCTCGAACAATAGGAATTTCAGTGCCCTCAAAAATGAAAACTAATTACTATTGCGCCGGCCACATTTCCGAGTAGCCTTGTATATGGACGGAATGGTTGGTCCATTGTTTCGAGGGTAATTCCCGTCAAATCCTTTCCAGTACGATTTCATATTGCAGTGCGACGATATTACGACCGGACAGAAGACTACGTGCTCCATAACTTGCTGGGTTTGACCCACGGGCTAAGCCTGGAGAAACGTGGACCTTGCAATTACCATAGTGTACTGCAATGCTTCAATTGCATATCATTAACGGCCATAAGTGCCAAACGCCACACCTGAAATGATTAGATTCTCCAGAATTTGGACTGGCTCCTTGAGCCCTAAAAATAACAAACTGATGCCTCATAATCCTACGTTGAAAATTTCCTGAAAAACCGCGAATATTTTCACTAAAACTACAATTGGTCTTCAATGTTGTGGTACGAAGAGGTGTCTATCAAAACTGAACGTGTCCACTTGGAAAAATTGTTGTTTTATGAGCTTTCCTACATCGATAGTACATGAAATAAATGATTTCTTATATTTACAATTATATAATAATATATACTTATAATAGAATAGATTGATATAATAATATCTCTCTAACATCATTATAACAATATAAAATAGAATAATTATATTTATTAAATATATGAAGATTTAATAAATATAATTATTCACGAAAGAATTATAAATTATTTATTTTATGTACTATACGATCGTTGGAAAGCTCATAAAACGCCAATTTTTCTAAGTGGACATGTTCAGTTTTAAAAGACACCTCCTCAATTAATCCTAGCCTGTTAAAGTTATCGCTCTGGCAATGGTTTCATTCAATTCAGCATTCAAAAATCTACAGAAAATGATTCACAACGCTATGTTGGAAATTTCCCTGAAAACCAGTGGTGCGTAGATAACACACAATACTTCCATATTTTGAAACGTAAAATTGTGACAAAATTTGATCATATTTTGACTGCTTTTAAGGGTGTTTAGGCCAAAAATATCAAAAAATTCACTATCCAAATTGACCATAGACGGACAGACGGACACATGGACTAACGGACACTAATGGACAACTTGTTCGGGAAGTGATTCTGAGTAAATGTGTCTAAGAAAAAGTTTTTTCTGAAGCTCTTTGTATCTGTTCTTGATACTTTTTGAACTAATCAGTAAGCAACGTATACCGTATCTATTCAATGTGAAAAATAAAATGATTAAAACTGACGAATAAGTTCCGATATTTTTGTCCGATAATATCGGATATCAATATTTCCCTTTCGATATCCCATCCCCTTGTCCGGTGGAAATTCTTCGTAAACGGATCCGTCAAAATGAATACACGAGGCGGCGACGCGGTCAAATAAAAACGCGACCGCTCCTCCGACAATTTCCAGTCGAATTATCGTCTCAACTGAGAAAAAGGATAAATCCGAACGAGCTGACTGTGTGAAAAGCGTCGAATTCGAGTTTCACTCATCCGACACTCCAGCCTCATCGGTTCCCTTTCAGTTTTCACTGTGTGTTCTTCCGTTCACGTCAATGCGGGGATTCGTTTTGATCGATATCCAACAAACGGGATGGGGCTATATCGTCCGTATTGGTGACTCAATCTTAGTGTAGGTGTTTCACGTGAGAGGCCGCAGTGTTGGTGGGCAGGGGAGGGGATCCAGAGATTGGAGTGAGAGCCGATGTTGGATGGCCGGCAGTTGGCTGTTTGGCATCCTTATCGCTCCTGCTCAATCTTTGGTTACAGAGACGCCATGCCCAATGGATGAATTCGTTCGAACATTTCGAAAAGATCGACGGCTATTCGGAGCCGTTGGCCGCCCGGCCGTCCTATTTCGAATCAATCAAAATCAAAAGCCGGCGGAATTTGACGGGACGATCGGCGATTAGGATTAACGATGCGCCCTCTAGTGGCTGAGCCGTGCAACTAGGAATAGTCGGACTATTCCGGCTCCCGCCACTTGGAAAACATAGCAATTGCCAAGTTCTTTGAGGAATTACCCATGATAACAGTTATCATGGGTAATTAGTTCTCCATAAATAAGAATAGTTTTCCATAAAAACTGGTCAACTAGTTACTAATGACGGCAAAATGTTTCAATATATCGGTTTTCCGATAAATTGTTAGCAACATATCTGCTCTCAACAAAATTTGATCTCCGAGATGTTGGTGCCATCCATATGTTGCTAACAATTTATCGGAAAACCGATAGATTGAAACATTTTGCCATCATTAGTATCTAGATAACCAGTTTTTATGGAAAACTATTTTTATTTAAGGAAAACTAGTAACTAGTGTTGAGGTGAGGGAGAGAGTGGTAGCCCATCGTACTCTCATATTCATTTATTCTCCGAGCGCTTTCGCCCAGCTGGGCGTTTTCAGGGAGCGACATTTTTTTTAAATATAAGGGTGATGAATATGAGAGTACGATGGGCTACCACTCTCTCCTTTAACCTCAACAATAACCCTTCACCATCAACCAATGACAGGCTAGTAACTAGTTTTCCATGATAACTGTTATCATGGGTAATTCCACAAAAAACTTGTCAATGGCTCTGTTTTTTTTCCTGGACCCTGCACCCTGCTGGCCCAAAAATGAAATGCGAACGGATCTAATAAATCTACACTGGATGCGAGCTGCCCAGTAAATTCAACTTTTTTATTACTTTTTTATTATTTTTATTATTTATATTTATTACTCGTAAAACAAATCAATTAATGAAGATATGTGTGATATTACAGTTTATCCTATGTTTTCGAGCATGGGTGTTAGGGTCATAAAATTGTATGCCTAGGTACTTATTGGTGTCAAAAGTCAATTTCTTTTAAGGAAGGTCAATTCACAAAAATGCGTCAATGTAGAGAATTGCAATGTAAACAATTGTGATGTATTGCGAAAAAAAAATTAATGTTAAGGAAAAATCATTCTGGAAAAATCCGAATAAACCACCCAAGCAAAACCTTTATCCTACCAATATTTTTCGGGGAGGACATTCAGGACATCTTGGATCCTAGGCGGGCAAAATACGCCCAGAACATAATATGTTACATAATACAACATAACATTATTGTGTTCTTCTCATGAGGTAGGTAGCGATTAAAATAAAAATTAAATCATGATCCTCAAGCAGAATCTAGTCGAAAATTTACCACTTTTGGAAATGAACCTTTGTAATCGGTCGGGAATTTTTTTTCAACATCCCCTGAAAATTTGTTGATTTTTGAGAGTAGAATCCGAATCTACGGTGAAAATTCTTCATCCTTCCGCCGCAGCCGTCCGGAGTTTTTCAGGGGAAAGGTTACCTATCGAAATTTTTCCCAAAAACCGAGTTCCGTTTCTAGTTGGTTCTAACGTCTCGACAGAACCCTACCTTAATTTTAAGGCCAGAAAAACAGCTGTTGAAGTTGTAAAAAATTCGTCGTTTTCAGGAAATTTGCAACTCAGGCATGTGAGGCATCATTTTCCATAGATCTTTCTATGCTGTTTAGGATTTATTGCAGTTTTAGCGAGGCATTTTTGAGTTTTTCGAAATTTCCCCAATACTTGATAAATCGAAAACTACTAGAGCCACAAAATTCGTTGTCCACTTGATCTAATCCCCGCTAAAACTTCTGCCAAACCAATACCTTAAACCAATTTTTAGAATTCGGTCTTGTTTTACAAATCAGCATAACTAAAATTCGAAAAAGTTGAGTTGAAATTTATTCGGATTTTTTTTTCGAAATGTCCTTTTGCTGACGGATTCCCTTTGAGCCATAGGCTATACCGCGGGCGGCAGTGGCGTTCGAAGCATCATGCGTAGCCATCAGTAGGTGCCGCCTGATGGCGGGAGCGCGGGCGCGAATCGGCGAAGAATGTTCGTGAAAACCATCAGTCACCCGGGCCATGAATCAGAGCGGAGACGATGATTGGTGATTTCTGCCAGCGGCGATATCGTTAGACACAAATATAGCCGCCAGGTAGCCGGGCCGGCGGTAACTAATAGGTTACCCATACCCCGCCCGGCCCTTGGACGCTGATTGATTGACCGGCTCGTTGCACAGCGGCACCTGCAGGATCTACAGCCTTAGCCGACGGCCCTTGGCCGAGCCCGTTCGACCGGCTAAGCGAAATGATCTTGAAGGCCCTTGCGGTCGGCGGGAGGCGGAGCGAAAAAACGTATTAGCCTCGCGGGACTCATCCGCCGGCGTATAAATACGAGCCCGCGTTACTTCCGTCGTTCAATAGCGAATATTTCATCGGCGCCCCGCTTTTCCACTTATCATTCGCACCAGATAAGCCCTGACCGGGCTTATTTTGTTCCACGGCTGTTCATACATGAATACAGTCTGATACATGGGAATCAGATTATGGATATATAAATTTATCGATGCGCGTGATGCGAGGGCCCGAAGATGTGAATATACGAAGCGATCCGCCCGAAAGCTAAGCGGGCTCTACACGAGCGATTTTTTTGTTCCCGCAATTGAAATTGCTACGGATCGCCGGAGCCGGCAGGGCGGCTCGGCGATATTGCCTTGAGTATCCAAGCCGCTTCGGCGATTTTGAACAGAAGCAAAAAAAAAAAATTTCTCCCAAAATGAAGAAAAACGCCAATTTATCGGAAAACAAAAAATATCCACACATTCTGCAAGGTAAAATAAAAATTATAAGACCAAGAACGCTCAAATCGGTTCATTTTTGTGGCTGGAAAAAATAGAAAACACTAAAAATGCAAATATACCGGAAGTACTGTGGGTGATTCAAATTCCGATTAAACAGGGCGTTAGGTCTTGCCGAGACAAACATTTCAATTCAAGAAACTTCGTATAGTACATAAAATGCATAATTTCCTATAATAATAATTATATAATAATATATATTTATAATAGAATAGAATGATAAAATAATATCTCTCTAATATTATTATAACAATATAAAATAGAATAATTATATTTGTTAAATATATGAAGATTTAATAATTATAATTATTCACGAAAGAATTATAAATTATTTATTTTATGTACTACGCGATCGTAGGAAAGCTCATAAAACGCCAATTTTTCTAAGTGGACATGTTCAGTTTTAAAAGACACCTCCTCAATTAATCCTAGCCTGTTAAAGTTATCGCTCTGGCAATGGTTTCATTAAATTCAGCATCCAAAAATCTATTGAAAATTATTCACAACGCTTTGTTGGAAATTTCCCTGAAAACTAGTGGTGCGTTGATAACACACAATACTTCCATATTTTGAAAATTAAAATTTTGACAAAATCAAAAATATCGGAAATTTGGATTCTACACCCTTTGAAACGTAAACCAACAAATTTTCAGGGGGTGTTAAAAAATTTTTTTTCTTGACCGATTACAAAGGTTCATTTCTTAAGAAAAATGAACCAAAATATGTTAACAGATATCCTGCGTATGAGATAATTTATCTCTACGTCATTCCTTCCGGACATTCTATCAAGAGAGTGTTAACGGAGGGATTCGCCGGTTCCCCAGGATAAGGGGCGGAAAAATTGACATATATCTGAGCGAGTTAGAACTCGATTTTGAGGGATGAAGTCAGTTATGTTAAGGGTCGTTAAGTTGAGCGCGCATGTGAGCAGGGACGTGGATCGGCCGGGATGTCTGTCGGTCGGTTGCCGGGAAGGGTTCGCCCCCTTCGGGAGAAAAGGGCACGCATCCCTCAGAGGTGGCGGATTCGTCTTTCTTGGCGGGAGGGGGGTGGGGGTTGCCCAGCAACACGTCAAACTCGGCCTTGCCGAACGTTCGGGGGTTGGCCCAGACGCGGGAATAAAAGTTCTGACAAGTTTCGAAAAGATGAATGATGAACAGCTTTACCTTATTACAAACTTCGCCTCGGAACGGTAGATGTTGCGCTATTTTGTTGTTGTCCCTCCCCCCCCCCTCTTCCAGGGAGGGATTCACGTGGTTGGAGATACAGGCTCTTTCGGAAGCCACAGATTTGGGGAGGATTAGCAACGAGGGTCGTCATGTGAAGTTAATATATCCACCGCCATGATACAATCCAGCGATCCTTCGGATTTTCACTTCCGAACTTACCTACTTCTATAGTTAATTCAAAACATGAAAATCTGTAAGTTTCCTTAAAATTGGCAACTTCTAGCAAGTTTTTCCGTAATTCAGTGCCCGTTCAAGTCTTGCAGAAAAATAAATTTTTAGTGTTTTCTATTTCACTTCTTCCTGGCCACTGAAATGAACCGATTTGGTGTTGGAATTTTTGCTTTACCTTGCAGAATACAATTTGTATTCCGATAGTTTGACGTGTTTTGATTTTAGGCGAGTTTTACAATTTGCATAAGTGGGTGGGAAATTAGGTATTCATGACCTAAACAGCCGCAAAAGTGGTCAAAATATAATCAAATTGTGCCGAAAATTTACGTATCAAAATGAGGAAGTATTGCGGTTATCTACTAACCATTGGCGGTGAATTCAGGATCAATGCTCAATCGGATGAATAGGTACCTCCCTCTGTAAACATTTTCGACATTGATACCATTCCACTATTTAGGTATTGGTCTCCGCGAATCAAACTTCTGATTCTGCTACCTTTGACGCAGGTAATGCCTAACCAATATTTTCTAGCGAAATAAAAATAAGTAAAAGAGTGAAATATGGTTCGATTATAATCGAACCATATTTCACTCTTTTACTGATAATTATCAGTGCTGAAACTCAACACACAATGAATCAGGCGAAATGATATGTTCTCTTGGACTCCTCCTTCGGACTAATAATTAGTCATTATTACAATTATTGTGTCTGTCAATTACCTACCACCTCTGTTATCCATAAGCTAATCTAAACAATATAATATATTATACTGTAAAAATATTGCAATACTGCAATAAAATATTAATAATATTAAAATTTAATATTTAAAATTTAATATTAATATTTAATATTAATTAAATAAATTGTAATTAAATAAATTTTATTAATAAATAAATAAATTTAAGTTAAATTTAAATAAATTGATAAATAATACATAAATGTTGCAATAAAATTTTTTTTCAGCTTTACAATCATGAACGTATCTTAATTTCTTTCTGCTTCCGTTTTCCTTCTTAATTCTAATACATAAAAGGAAAGGCTGTAACTTTTGAATGAAGAAAGCTATCTATCTGGAGATGTCTTATTCGAAACAACATCGAAAAATTTACTAAGAGAAATGCCTCAAAACTTTTGGAAAAATCACAATTTTTAAGCGATACTCAAGCTGACTCGTACGGATGTTTTTAACTTCCATATTTACGAAGTAAATTCAAGTACCTATCGAAAATCGTGTCGGGGCTTAAGAAAAAACGTTTACTTTCACACACTTACCTAGTCAGAACACTTCCTGAACAAGTGTTTGTGTGTCCGTCATTTACAGAAATGGCCGTAGCTCCTTCAATTCTCAACTTTTTTTCAAATTTCTTGAACTGGATTGCTCTTCTTGGCGAGACCTATCACCCTGTTGAACTGGATTTTGAAAAACGTACAGAACCTCCGATATACTGGCATTTTTATTGATTTCAATCTTTTTCTGGGCAAAACAGTAACTGATTTCAGTGTTCTTGGTCTTAGAATTTTGGTAAATTATTTCCAGAAGTAATGTACAGGTACATTATGAGACCGATCACATATAGGTCTATGTGATCGGCTGGGAAAATTTCGGTTTTACCTCGCAGAGCACGTTGATATTTTTTATATTCCGGTAACTGGTCGTGTTTTGATTTTAGGAGGGTTTTGAAATTAGTATCGTGGGTTTTTTGACATTTTTTGATCCTTCCAGGCTGTAGAGTAGTCATAATATAATTGAATCGGGTCAGAAATTTATAAATCACCATCAAATCAAAATATTGGAATATTGCGTGTTGTTAACACCACTGGTTTTATATGCTTTAAAGTGAGCTACAGCCTGGCTAATGAACTGGGGCAGTTTCGGATAAAGGTTAATTTCCCTGAAAATTATTTTCAAAAAAATCTTCAGCGGTTTGGGAGAAGCTTTTGCTTTTTTTTACCAATAATAGGTACTAGTATTATTAATATTGATACTACGATATTTCTGGAACAAGACGTTTTTTTTCAAAATTAAAAGTAGTTCCTTCGTCATTGGCCGGTCGTTCTTTGGTAAAGTTATTCCTCGCGAATTGATTGGGCTTTCATATGACATTCCCAGTTCCAGGTGTTTCGTATTCATGGGTATCCTGGACCACAATTCCGCTCAAACTGACCTCGAAGCTTCTCTGCCACCAGGGATTTCACTCTCGTGACAGTAGAGCGCTACCATCAACCTTCCCATACATCACCCCTCCACACCCCCTACCAACCCCTTCCCCACATCACCCCCTGCTCACAACTCCAAGATACGCATAGAACATACCAAGCAAGAACAGGCGTAAACCCCTGGCACTCACGACCCATTGGATTACATGGCATTCTTGAATATACGCCATACTTTCTTGCTGGCAACATTTATACCAGCCTGTATTAAACCCAACGCTCGACCAGTCCCCACTGGTCCGGCAATTTATTAAATTTACATTCTAAAAGAATAGGCAATACAACCGGGAGAAAAGTTCAAACTCGAGATCACAATTATTAAATTTTCATATAAAAATCTAAATACTGTTACGTTCCCAGGGAAAATATTTCTGTCCGTCCGAGTTTTCGTGGAGTCTTGCTACTTTCACTTAACTTACCAATCCAGTAGTTTCAATCCAGTAATACCTAATAAATTATAGTTGATAAATAACATTCGTATTTAGGAGCATACTGTTAGAAACTTGGAAATATTGTTATTTTTTTGCATTTTTAAATTGTTTATTTTATAAAAATTACAAAACAGCCATTGATTAATGCGACGGTTCCTTATGAGCAATGCTCGTGCTAGGAACCGGCGTCTATTACATATGATAATAAAATAATGTCCATTTTTCTCCGTTGCTCACAAATCCTTTCACTTAATATCTATGAACGCATACATTAAAAATTAAACACATACACTTCTGTCATGAATATTTTTTAAAAAATCAAAACAGAATAGGAACTTTCCTCAATCACAATAATGATGCGTAATAATCTTTCAAATTTCTTTTGAAAATCATTAGAGGGACCTGCTTCGTCATCAGGTGACTAGGAAGATTGCTTGCCCAGAACTGATCTCCGGATTTTGTTATGAAGGTATTGTCTGTAGGTGTAGACTATGGTGGTTTTTCCAATGAGTAGGTGAAGTCCGAGGACGTGGAAATTTTGGAAAAATAAATCTGTCGGGAATCGACGAGGTTTGTTGGTGAGTATTTTTATTAATGTTTTCTGGATTATGAGAAGCGGATAAAGTTTCGTCCTGTAGGTATTCCACCATGCGAGTATCCCATAAACTAATTAAGATTTTATCAGAGCATAATAAAATTGTTTTTTCAGTTTAGTCGTCTGAAAGTTTCTTCATAATATGAAGTGTGAACATACTACGTTGCTGTTACTGGACACTGTGGTTATATTAACACAATAACAATGAAAAAGTTAGTTTGTGTTTGACCGTTGACCAATGTAGTTCTTATTAATTGTTATAATGATTTCCAAGAGTTGAAGTCTGTTAAATCGTTACAATGTTATCTTCCTGCAGAAGGGGCGTCAGATGGTGAATTTTCAAAATGAATTCCAAGAAAGTCGTGAAGTGCACGCATCTCTGCCCCAGTTGCGTCTACCCTTGTTCGTTCCGCGGGTGTCGTAATGGCCCCGTTCTTTATAGGCCTCTTCCCCGTAGGGGGTGGGGAAGGCTCCGCCATACCGCTCATGCCCCGGCCCTTCACACCCGTTACAGGCTGATTGTGGGTTCTCGTGACAGTTGATTGTCCTTATTACTTCGGGAAACGTAGTCACCTCTCCACCCCTGCCTGGCCCTTGAATTGTGATATTAGACCGGCCGGCCCCCCACCCTTCGTATTATGTGATCTCATTTTTCCTCCAATTGATTCGTCCCAACTGGCGTCGTTTTTTCCTCTTTTTCCACATCGTTTGCCGTTCGGTTGCTAACGATGACTTTTTCAACCTGGAAAGGCCAGCACGCGGCAACCCTTTTTCCCTCCCAGCCTCGCGTCGTTATGTCTTCTTCCTCGTGTTGTCTATTTAAAGGCTGGCGCTGCTCGGTACACGGCGGCAACTAGTTGTTTTCCAACTACTGAGACCGGCCTCGGCGCATGAGGAAATAAACAGGAAAGAAATTTGATTCTGACATTTCCCGATGGAAATTTACCGAGCCGGCCATGGAAATGCTGATGTGATGGGAATTTGTTTCGGAGCATTTTCTGCATCATCCACTTTTCTTGTAAGATACCAACTATCTTGCTAGGTATCTACCAATGTTTTCGACGCAGCGCATCGTTTAATTTTGTAAAAATCACTATTCGAGGATCTTACTTTCAAAAAGGGTCATATCCATTTCCGGAAAAATTTCAGGAAGTCAAAAAAACGTTCAAGATTGATTAAACGTTATTGATTGGAATTTAAATTTAGTTTTTAATCTAGTGCAGCTTAGTGAACCACTAGAAATGACATCCCAAAACATGAGCAGCCAATCCCGAAAACCAAAGGAGATGAAGCTAATTATAATTAGGATATGACCCACTTGATCAAAATTTCGGATACGTTCCATTTTGACGAAAACATTTTTCCTGTTCCTAATAAAAATCTCAAAAATAATGGGTAGGTAATTCATATTCTAAGGCATGAAAAAACACACATGGATCATGTTTCCAAATTATGTAATGTACCTACCTAACATCAATCCATTTTATCTAAAAAACCAGTGGTGCGTAGATAACACACAATACTTCCATATTTTGAAACGTAAAATTGTGACACAATTTGATCATATTTTGACTGCTTTTAAGGGTGTTTAGGTCAAAAATATCGAAAAATTCACTATTAAAATTCGCCCAAAATGAAAAAACGCTACATTTTCGGACTAAAAAAAATATCCACATATTCTGCAAAATAAAACGAAGATTTTGAGACCAAGAACGCTCAAATCGGTTCATTTTTGTGGCGGGAAAAAAATAAAATAGAAAACACTAAAAATGCAAATATATCGGAAGTACTGTGCGTTATCCAAATTCCGATTAAACAGGGTGTTAGGTCTTGCCGAGACAAACATTTCAGTTCAAGAAATTTGAAAAAAGGTTGAGAAATGAGGGAGTTATGGCCATTTTTACTTCCATATTTACAGAGTAAATGGAAGTATTGTGATCGTCCTAAAGTCGAGAATCGGAACGGAGCTTCAGAAAAAACTTTTTCTTATACACATTTACTCAGAATCACTTCCTGAACAAGTGTCTGTGTGTCCGTGTGTCCGTCTGTCCGTGTGTCCGTCTGTCCGTCTGTCCGTCTGTGGTCATTTACAAAAATGGCCATAACTCCCTCATTTCTCAACCTTTTTTCAAATTTCTTGAACTGAAATGTTTGTCTCGGCAAGACCTAACACCCTGTTTAATCGGAATTTGGATAACGCACAGTACTTTAGAGATATTTGCATTTTTAGTGTTTTCTATTTTATTTTTTTCCGGCCGCAAAAATGAACCGATTTGAGCGTTCTTGGTCTCAAAATCTTCGTTTTACCTTGCAGAATATGTTGTTTTTTTTTACATTCCGAAAATGTGGCGTTTTTCATTTAGGGCGAATTTTGAAATTTTAATACTGAATTTTTTGATATTTTTGACCTAAACACTTTCAAAAGCAGTCAAAATATGATCAAACTGTGTCACAATTTTACGTATCAAAATATGGAAGTATTGTGTGTTATCTACGCACCACTGGTTGTAAATGACCACAGACGGACAGACGGACACACGGACAGACGGACACACGGACACATGGACACACAGACACTTGTTCGGGAAGTGATTCTGAGTAAATGTGTGTAAGAAAAAGTTTTTTCTGAAGCTCCGTTCCGATTCTCCATTTTAGGACGATCACAATACTTCCATTTACTCCGTAAATATGGAAGTAAAAAAAGAACGGACACCAAAACGACGCAAGTAGCAGAAAGTTTTTACGAGACTCGAAGTAAAAACAGAAAGAGGCACTACAGAAATCAGCGCAACACAAAAAGTCTCTACAGGAGTAAAAATGCTATTGCTGCTCTTCTTGATATCATCGGAAACTAGGAAACACACGAGCACAGCTGATAACGGAGGTGCCGAAGAGTGATGCTCCTGCACTCTGTCGGTTAATCCTACCAACACCTTCAAATCTTACCACTGACAGCACACGCACTCTAACGGATACATTCAAAACTAGAGCTGAAAAGAAAATCCGGTAGATCATATTTTGGAACATATAGGATATATCCTATATATGTTCATATTTAACTTATATAGGATGTTCATAAATACATATGTATTATGTATTATAATGTATATATGAATATGTATTATTAATAGGATAATACATAATAATTTATGTATGATAATACATATATAATACATATAATATATGTTCATATAAATAAATATGTTCATATTTAATTTATATAGGATATTCATATAGGATATGATTTCATATAGGAACATATGTTCCTTTTTGAAAAACACATCCAGCATCAAGTTAAAGGAAAGTCCGGATACGTTCCCTTTTGATTGAAACAAAAATTTCTCATCATTATGGGAGTGAATGTGATCCCTCTTGATCCAAACAGCTTTCTTTGCCGTTCAAATACACAAGGATATGTTCCTTTTTGGCGCTAACAGATCCTACAGGTCGATTTGGGCTATCCTATAGATTGAAAATGATTTTTTTCGAAAATCGGATACGACCCCTTTTGAAAGTAAGCTCCTCAGTTAATCGAAAGCTCGGCAAAAGAGGCGTCTGTTTTGGTCTGACCCTAATCCCGATCAGCTGACTCTCCTTGGCGATGGTCTCATTCGATCCAGCATCGGAAAATCTATGGAAAATGATGTCGCACATGATTATGTTGCACATTTCCTGAAAAGCACGAATTTTTCCCCACTTCAGCAGCTGTTTTACTCGCCCTGGAATAAAGGTAGGGTTCTGTCAAGTCGTTAGGACCAACTAGATACGGAACCTGATATTTGGTGAAATTTTCAAAAATCTACGAAAACTCCTTACCCCTGGAAAACACCGGACGGCGGACGATTGGTCCTGATGGGCAGATTCTTCCGATATCGAAATCTCAAAATCGATATTTCGTTACATTTCCTCCTTGTGCTTTATGCAAGGGTATTGATAAGTGCAAGAGTTTATCCATGAAGCTCACACAATTTTCTTCAGCCGCTCGATAATTTGCCACGTCTGAGCTGTTAACACGTACGCATTATCGTGACGTCAGACCATGTCACTTGTCCTATAAAATCGCTCATCTGGCGCAAGAATCACTTAGCGATGACGAATTAATCAACTGAAGTCCCTCCCAGCCCCCGCAAGGTCGGAACCGGTCGAGGGGGCGGCGGGTCCGGCCGGGACTACGGGGGTTAATCACTCCTGTCATCAGGGAAATTATGGGCCTCTCTCTCAGCCGCTCTCTTCGCTTTTGCCATCTCACGGTTAATTTAGGTCGGAGTCAATGATTTGATTGAGCTGACTGTTAATAAGCAATCAACCGGGGCGACTCGCCCGTTAGCGGTCTCGGAGACACGAACCGAACAGACGAGCTATACGATGCACCCCCCCCCCCCCCATCCAGCCATTCCTTCGTTCACTGTATATATACCGGATGTACCCACATGACCCAGCAGAAGGAAAGTGTCGGGAGAGGGAAAAGGTCCAGTTTTTGTGGCCCATTGTTTCCCGAAATGATGCACCAACATTATCGGCCAGGATATTGGTTCATTTTTCTAAAAAAATTAACCTTTGTAATCGGTAAAAAAAATTTTTCTAACACCCCCTGAAAATTTGTTGATTTACGTTTCAAAGGGTGAAGAACCCGAATCTGCAATAAAAATACACAGAAAAATAATGTGCACGTCCCTCTGATTTACTTAGCAGCGGTTTTTTATTACTATTACGAGTAATCACTCGTATAATAGTATAATGTATAATATATAATAGTAATCACATTAATTACTATTATACCCCCCCCAGACTTTCTCGTTTTACGTTCCACACTCTCAATCGGAGACACGATCCAAAACCCAAACTTGAACTCGAACTCTATCTGAACGATAAACTCATAGTCAAACTCATTCTGAAACTAAAACTCAATCTGAAACTGAAACGCGAACTCAATCTAAAACTCACCGGCAAATTAAAACCGAAATTGAAACTCAAACTCATGATCAACCTCAAAGTAAAAATCAATCTGGAACTCAAACTCAAAGTCAAACGCAAACTTAAACTGAAACTCGCAGTCGAACTCAAACAGAAACTCAAACTCAAACTGAAACTCAAACATTTGAACACAAACCCATTGTCAAACTAGATCTGAAACTCAACTCAAAGTCAAACACAAACACAAACTGAATCTTCTAGTCAAACTCAGAATGAAACGTTCAATTTCGGTTTCAGTTCTCAAAAACTCAGAGTCAAACTTAAACTGAAACACAATATCAATGCCAATATCAAACTCAAACCGAAACTGAAACCGAATGTCAAACTCAAACTGAAATTCAAACTGAATTTCAATCTCAAACTCGAAGGTTGAGTTTGATCTCGAAGTTGAATTTGTTCTCGAAGTTGAGTTTGAACTCGTAGTTGACTTTGATCTCGAAGTTGAGTTTCATCTCGAAGTTGAATTTGATCTCGAAGTTGACATTGAACTCAAAGTTGACTTTGATCTCGAAGTTGAATTCGATCTCGAAGTTGAATTCGATATCGAAGTTGAGTTTGAACTCGAAGTTGAGTTTGATCTCTAAGTTGAGTTCGATCTCGAAGTTGAATTCGATCTCGAAGTTGAATTCGATCTCGAAGTTGACTTTGATCTCGAAGTTGAGTTTGAACTCGAAGTTGACTTTGATCTCGAAGTTGAGTTTGAACTCGAAGTTGACTTTGATCTCGAAGTTGAGTTTGAACTCGAAGTTGACTTTGATCTCGAAGTTGACATTGAACTCGAAGTTGACTTTGATCTCGAAGTTGAATTCGATCTCGAAGTTGAATTCGATCTCGAAGTTGAGTTTGAACTCGAAGTTGACTTTGATCTCGGAGTTGAGTTTGAACTCGAAGTTGACTTTGATCTCGAAGTTGACATTGAACTCAAAGTTGACTTTGATCTCGAAGTTGAATTCGATCTCGAAGTTGAATTCGATCTCGAAGTTGAGTTTGAACTCGGAGTTGACTTTGATCTCGAAGTTGAGTTTGAACTCGAAGTTGAATTCGATCTCGAAGTTGAGTTTGAACTCGGAGTTGACTTTGATCTCGAAGTTGAGTTTGAACTCGAAGTTGACTTTGATCTCGAAGTTGAGTTTGAACTCGAAGTTGACTTTGATCTCGAAGTTGACATTGAACTCGAAGTTGACTTTGATCTCGAAGTTGAATTCGATCTCGAAGTTGAGTTTGAACTCGGAGTTGACTTTGATCTCGAAGTTGAGTTTGAACTCGAAGTTGACTTTGATCTCGAAGTTGAGTTTGAACTCGAAGTTGACTTTGATCTCGAAGTTGACATTGAACTCGAAGTTGACTTTGATCTCGAAGTTGAATTCGATCTCGAAGTTGAATTCGATCTCGAAGTTGAGTTTGAACTCGAAGTTGACTTTGATCTCGGAGTTGAGTTTGAACTCGAAGTTGACTTTGATCTCGAAGTTGAGTTTGATCTCGAAGTTGAATTCGATCTCGAAGTTGAGTTTGAACTCGGAGTTGACTTTGATCTCGAAGTTGAGTTTGATCTCGAAGTTGACTTTGATCTCGAAGTTGGGTTTGATCTCGAAGTTGGGTTTGATCTCGAAGTTGAATTGGTTCTCGAAGTTGAGTTTGAACTCGAAGTTGACTTCGATCTCGAAGTTGAGTTTTAACTAGAAGTTGACTTTGATCTCAAAGTTGAGTTTGATCTCGAAGTTGAATTCGATCTCGAAGTTGAGTTTGAACTCGGAGTTGACTTTGATCTCGAAGTTGAGTTTGAACTCGAAGTTGACTTTGATCTCGGAGTTGAGTTCGAACTCGAAGTTGACTTTGATCTCGAAGTTGACATTGAACTCAAAGTTGACTTTGATCTCGAAGTTGAATTCGATCTCGAAGTTGAATTCGATCTCGAAGTTGAGTTTGAACTCGGAGTTGACTTTGATCTCGAAGTTGAGTTTGATCTCGAAGTTGAATTCGATCTCGAAGTTGAGTTTGAACTCGGAGTTGACTTTGATCTCGAAGTTGAGTTTGAACTCGAAGTTGACTTTGATCTCGAAGTTGAGTTTGAACTCGAAGTTGACTTTGATCTCGAAGTTGACATTGAACTCGAAGTTGACTTTGATCTCGAAGTTGAGTTTGAACTCGAAGTTGAATTCGATCTCGAAGTTGAGTTTGAACTCGAAGTTGACTTTGATCTCGGAGTTGAGTTTGAACTCGAAGTTGACTTTGATCTCGAAGTTGAGTTTGATCTCGAAGTTGAATTCGATCTCGAAGTTGAGTTTGAACTCGGAGTTGACTTTGATCTCGAAGTTGAGTTTGAACTCGAAGTTGACTTTGATCTCGAAGTTGAGTTTGAACTCGAAGTTGACTTTGATCTCGAAGTTGACATTGAACTCGAAGTTGACTTTGATCTCGAAGTTGAGTTTGAACTCGAAGTTGAATTCGATCTCGAAGTTGAGTTTGAACTCGAAGTTGACTTTGATCTCGGAGTTGAGTTTGAACTCGAAGTTGACTTTGATCTCGAAGTTGAGTTTGATCTCGAAGTTGAATTCGATCTCGAAGTTGAGTTTGAACTCGAAGTTGACTTTGATCTCGAAGTTGAGTTTGATCTCGAAGTTGACTTTGATCTCGAAGTTGGGTTTGATCTCGAAGTTGAATTGGTTCTCGAAGTTGAGTTTGAACTCGAAGTTGACTTCGATCTCGAAGTTGAGTTTTAACTAGAAGTTGACTTTGATCTCGAAGTTGAGTTTGATCTCGAAGTTGAATTTGATCTCGAAGTTGAGTTTGATCTCGAAGTTGACTTTGATCTCGAAGTTGAATTCGATCTCGAAGTTGAGTTTGAACTCGGAGTTGACTTTGATCTCGAAGTTGAGTTTGAACTAGAAGTTGACTCTGAACTCGAAGTTGATTTTGATCTCGAAGTTGAGTTTGAACTCGAAGTTGACTCTGATCTCGAAGTTGAGTTTGATCTTGAAGTTGACTTTGATCTCGAAGTTGAGTTTGAACTCGAAGTTGACTTCGATCTCGAAGTTGAATTCGATCTCGAAGTTGAATTCGATCTCGAAGTTGAGTTTGAACTCGAAGTTGACTTTGATCTCGAAGTTGAGTTTGATCTCGAAGTTGAATTCGATCTCGAAGTTGAGTTTGAACTCGGAGTTGACTTTGATCTCGAAGTTGAGTTTGAACTAGAAGTTGACTCTGAACTCGAAGTTGATTTTGATCTCGAAGTTGAGTTTGAACTCGAAGTTGACTCTGATCTCGAAGTTGAGTTTGATCTTGAAGTTGACTTTGATCTCGAAGTTGAGTTTGAACTCGAAGTTGACTTTGATCTCGAAGTTGAGTTTGAACTCGAAGTTGACTTTGATCTCGAAGTTGAGTTTGATCGCAAAGTTGATTTTGATCTCGAAGTTGAGTTTGAAATCGAAGTTGACTCAAGTTGAGTTAGAGTTCGAGATTCAGTTTGAGCTTCAGTTCCAGTTTTAGATTTCGTTTCACCTTCAGCTCCAGCTTCAGCTTGAGTTTCAATTTCAGTTTTAACTCCGGTTTAACTGTGAGTTTTAGTTTGAATTTGACTATGAGTTTGAGTTTCAGTTTTAGATCGAGTTTGACCTTGCAAAGATGGTTGAGTGTAAGCTCAAGTTTTGGATTCGTTTCAACTTCAGCTTCAGCTTGAGTTTTCATTTTGGTTTAACTCTGAGTTTCAGTTTGAGTTCGACTGTTAGTTTCAGATTGAGTTTGAGTTTCAGTTTGAGTTTGAGCTTGAGTTTGACTTCAGTTAGAGTTTCAGTTACAGATTTAGATTGCGTTTCAACTTCAGCTTCAGTTTGAGTTTCAATTTCAGTTTCAACTCTGGTTTAACTTTCAGTTCGAGTTTGACTATAAGCTTCAGTTTCAGTTTTAGATCGAGTTTGACTTTGCAAAGAACCTTGAGTATCAGCTCCAGTTTTGGATTTGGTTCGACCTTCAGCTTCAGTTTGAGCTTCAATTTTATTTTTTATTCCGGGTCTCTCAACATAAAAATTTTAAGATTCAAATTTCAAAAATTTTAGAAATTCAAAAAGTCAAAAATTCGAAAGTTTGATAATTGAACATTTTGAAGGGTTGGAAATTAAAAATGTCAAAAGTTGGAAAATTAAAAAGTTCAAAAATTTGAAATATGAAAATTTCAACAAAAAAAAAAAAAAAAAAAACAAAAAGGTCAAAAATTCGAAAATTGGGAATTTTTGAAATATGAAAATGCCTACCTAACATTTGAAAATTGGAAAATTTCAAAAGTTTGAAAATTGGAGAATTTTAAAAATTGAAAACTTTGGAAATTTCAAAAATTTGGAAAGTTCAAAAATTTGAAAATTTTTAAAATTTCAAAATTTTGAAATGTTAAAATTTTACAAATTTAAAAAAATTGAAAATTTTAAAAATTCGAAATTGGAAAGGGTAAAAATTGGAAAATTTCAAAAATGTGAGACTTTGACATTTCAAAAATTTGAAATAATTCTCAAAATTAATTCTTAAATCATTTTTATTATTGAAAATTTCAGAAAGTTGAAAATTTCAGAAGGTTGAAAACTGAAAACCTCGGAAATTTGAAAGTTTTTGGGTTTCCGGTGAAAACTCGCTGAAAAGGAGAACGTTGGGGTTTAAATTTTCACAATGCATCCCTGGTCAAACCCTTGTTAAGGACATACGACGGAGTCCACAATTAATGTGGACTAAAATTTTTAGCTCAAAACTAAATAATGGCGGAGTAATTCCTCCCAAATATTGGGCTTTCCGGCAGTTGACGTTTTGTGCAAGAGCCAGTGGAATTGGGGAGGTAGAAAGTCATTAAGGGGGAGTAAAGCGGATAAGATTGTATTGATAAAATTTTTGTTTTCGTGATTCCGATGAAAGTTCACAATTTATTTTCAAATTTTGACTCTTGTAATAATGATGGTACCAACATGCATCCGAGCTTATTTTGTAGTGATGCTGAAAAATAATTTTCCCATGTCACTAATTTGCCAAACAGCTTTTTTTTGTGATGTATCATCGAAAAATGATCTCTTGTGCGGTGTTAGCAGAGTTCTTCAAAAATTATATAGGTAGGTATCTACCTACACCTTTGCAACTGATCAGCTCAAATGTGTTTTTTCTGTTCTTGAGCCATAACGTTGGTTCGTTATTGAAAATTGAACACAAACAATGATAGCGTAGAGCGTCAGGTAAGTTGTTTTTCGCCAGAACGCGGAATCGTTGAGAAATGAGTATGAATGTCCAATGAATTCATGAATTCTTCATCGTCTCCTTCGCAGACTCCTTCCCCGCCTACCCTGGTGTTCTTATCCGTTTTTTTACTGCTCTGCGCTGTACCTTCGTTCCCAAAACGCATTGTCCATTCTGCTTACTCTCATCCCCCTTGGCCACTTCTGCTTCCATGGCGGTACATGACGGCTGCACGACACAACGGCAGCCCATTGCCACAAATCGCCCAGGTGGATCTGCCCTCCCCCCGCCCGTGAATGACTTTTTCATATGCCCTCTCTTCTCTCTCTACGATGTATCTCCTCTGCACCTGTGGGAGGGAGAAGTCTACCATCCACCCCTTTTGCTTCCATTCATTCTCCCCTCACTTCTCCCCAACGTACCATCTCACTCACTCTCAGTCTTCCTATCACGCTTCGTGCACAAACATATTCCTCCCCCCCACCTGCTTTTTAACCCTCACTCATTCCCTTTTTCACTCACACAAAAGCTCTGTATGTGACGCATATACACCAAGGCGGCGTCTGCCCACCGTGAGTTTCCCTCAATTTGTGGAAAAGCCAACTGAAAGAGATATACACTAATGGAATTGTCAGACGATTGAAGTGTGCTTGTATCAATATTGAATTGACGCTCGATTGAGAATGGGAACATGCTTATTTCAGCCGCCCTGAAAAATGTAAATATACTGATAAAAACTCTAAATATTCTTCCAAAAGGGTCATTCTCACAGAAAGGGCAGAAGTGATGTCCAGAAGGTTTGTGGGGGCCCTCTTATGAATTTGAAGTTGGGCAAAATTTTAAATTGTACTATTTCACTTTTCGCAAAATGCGATTTTTTTTTGTTACGATCAATTAAGTCTTTCACTAAGAAAAAAAAATTAAATGCGTCGATTTGTCACGGCCCTGTCCTGTCCAGGCACGAGGTTCCCAACTTCAAGCTTCTTTCCTATGTCTTTCCGATGCTACCAAATACCCGGCGCTTCTAGAATAGGTCAAAATTGGTCTCAAGATACCTAAATGACAGTTTTTATAATTTTAGAACGGAAAGATTACGGTACTGAGATGAAAATAGGGGTGTCCAGAGGTTTGCAGTCACGGCCCTGTCCTGTCAAAGAATTCGAATTTTCGCGGTCCTCTCAGGGTTTTTTCCGGATTTTCTTCCCTCCATCATTTTGGCACGAGTCTCAACGGTCCAGAAAACCGGCTAGCTTTGGATTTTTGTCGAGATTTAACCCAGTGACGAGATAGAACGTCGGCCGGAACCTTGTTGGTCGGACACAACTGTCACGGCCCTGTCCTGTTTCTCAAAGTAGGTATTCAAACTTAATTTTTTTTACTTCTCAGTACCTCGTACGCAGCGTGGAGCAGTTTCGATTACGATAATAATTTTTGGAAAAAAAATTACTGTGTGGACAGGAGCGTCAAAAAACCTATGTTTTGTCACGGCCCTGTCCATCACGGCCCTGTCCACATCTCTGAATTCGAGGACAGGGAAGGGATGAGGAGGACAGGACCGTGACAGTTCCAGCACTCTGCAGGGCAAAATAGTTCCATTCTTCCATCTTTTAGCTAGAATTTCGCCATTTTTAATCGGAATTTGAATAACTCAAAGTACTTCCGACATATTTGCATTTTTAGAGTTTTCAATTTTATTTTTTTCCGGCCTCAAAAATGAACCGATTTGAGCGTTCTTGGTCTTAAAATTTATTTTTTCCGGCCTAAATAAGGCAGCCACTGTTTGGATAGTTTTTGAATTTCACTTAGAACATTCAAGAGAGGGTTTCCAAATTTTTTGCGCAGAATTGGAGGAAAATTTTTATTTTGAAAACTCCAACCCGAAACTGCCCCTTTCTGTGAGAATGACCCAAAAATGTTCGCTTGTTTGATCGAAGACTATTGAACGCTGGATAATATTTTTAATGCCTAGGTAAATATTTTGGTGATCTCACCCCAACAATATTTTTGGTACATACATTGTTTTCCAAAAATCATTTACCGACCTACCTATAAAATCGGGTAGGGAAAACCTTTTTGGAACGCCCCCTCGAGCTTTTACAATTTAAATTTCAAAGGGCCTAGAATCCAAATCTGCAATAATAAAACGCTGCTTAGATTACTGACAAATATACAGTATTTAGCTGAGTATCACAGAAAATAAAGTTCAAAATGTAATGATAATTGTATTTAGGTGTATCATAATGTAGTAGTCTAAACTTGTATACAAATAAACAACCAAACCCGGAAAAACCGAAGACAAATCCATTATTTCTTCGAAATTTTTCGTAATCTGAGACCTTCGGTTTTTATTTGAAGCCGGTTTTGGCATTTTTTATTTCCTGGAGGGTCGTAGAAAATCGCCAATTTTTCCTCTTACCAACTTATGTCCTCAAGTCGGCCATCTACAGTCTAAGCAAAAAAATTTCTTTTTTAAATTTTAGACTTTTTTAAACTGTTTAAAATGTTTTTTCTTTTTTAAACTGTTTAAACTTTTTTTTTAACTGTTTTTCTTTTTTAAACTAGTTTTTTTAAATGTCAAAAACTAGTCTTCGAACCTGTTTTTGTCAACCCAACCAATTTTGACTGCCGGGGTTGAAAAAGGTGGAAAATCTTCAAAAAATCCAACGAGTGGACGGACGGATTTTTGGTACATTTTTTGGTTCATTTTTCTTAAGAAATGAGCCTTTGTAATCCAAAGGCAAGGCCAGTAAAACAGCTGTTGAAGATACCTCTGTAATACAATACTGAAATTCTAGAATACCTAATAAAAACTAAATTCCGTGTTTAAGGAGTAGGTACCTGTATATCATAAGGTTTGTCTTTGCAATCAAAAAATGAACCTCTGTGCAAAATTTGTTCTTCGGATACATAGAAAACTAAGATGCACATGCCACTGACCTTCTTAGCAGCGTTTTTTATTGCAGATTCAGATTCCATACCCTTTGAAACGTGAACCATAAAAATTTCAGGGTAGACCAATTTTTCTCTTGGTCGATTACAATGGTTTGCTCTCGAATAATTAACCGAAATGAACAAAACTCGACAATACATGCACATAAAATTGAACATCAATTGTGTTCGGTGGGGTCTTTTTTCCAATGCCACTAAAAACGTTTACTGCAGATGACCGAACGCCAGTCGGATGTCTTTAATCACAAACAACAGGGAAAGTTTCCCTTTTTCTCAGGGTGAACATTTGCAAGTTCCCTGACAACGAGTCTTCTAACTGAATAATGGAAAAAGACCATTTTAACCAATTAATTATTCAAGACACCGCAGAGCTCGTCGCTGGAAAACTCCAAACAAAGGAGACGTTTCCTTCAACGTCACACTCTTCGGGCGACACTGGCCCAACTCCCTGCTCAACTTTCGGGATTCGTGAAAAAGTTATTGCTTGTTTACAGCCGTTGTTGTCATGAAGTTGGAGGTACACCAGCTTCTATTGGCTGGGTTAGGAAAGTTTTCACAAATCCACGAATCAACAGTGCCAAAGGGTTGACCGACTGATCTGACCCCAGTTCGATTGGTATCGTGTGTGATTTGCCTGGAATTTATGTGAAATTTAACGAATCAGCAGTCTTTCACTAAAATCGCTGTAAATCGTAAACGGTTGTAACCGTAAACAGCTACCGGCACGAGTGCGGCATCAATCGAATCAGAAGCCGAACATCCATGTAAAATGGTACCTCTCACGGAGCTACAGAGGATTCTGGTTCATTTGTCTTAAGATATGAACCTTTGTAATCGGTCAGGAAAAAAATTTTTTAACACCGCCTGAACATTTGTTGGTTTACGTTTCAAGGGGTGTAGAATCCGAATCTGCAATGAATTTTTTTTGTCCGTACAGGGGTTTTCAGGGGGAAGGAGTTATCGATATTTTCTGAAATTTTTACCAAAAATCAAGTTCCTCATCTGGTTAGTCCTAACGTCTTGACAGAACCCTATGTTAATTTTAAGGCCAGTAAAACAGCCGTTGAAGTGAGAAAAAATTAGCGTTTTTCAGGAAATTTGAAATTTGTAAAATCTTTGGTTTACCCTGAGAAATACGATACGTACGTCGATATTTTTTACATTATCGTAACTTAATTGATTTTAGGTGGCTTTGAAATTTACCTTGCGTGTTTTTGGGCATTTTTGAACCACAGAGCTTCCAATGTAGCCAAAATGTGTCAATTTGTATCAAAATATGGAAATATTGTGCGTTACCAACGCAGCACTGATGTTTCGAAGAGTATTCGTCAGCTATCGGGCAGAGTCAGCAACCTTTTTTCGAGCGCAAACCATCAAAATTTGATTTAATCTTCAAGCAATTGTTCTAGGCCTTGGTGAAGGTATATTACGGGATAGTATCCGTGGGTCTTAACAGATGCATACGTATCTCGCTCGGTACCTCCACTGATGTAACATGTTGTTTAGGGCCAGATAAATATAAAAAAAACTCTTACAAGGAAAGTTGTGTGTCAGAGGGTGGACATCGGGCGGCTGCGGCTTTCAGAAAGCGGCTTTGAATTATGGTATCGCAGTTATACCCAGCCCAGCCGACGTACATCGTACCTACAAGAAAAGAACGCTTCTGCGGGATTGCCCGTGGAAAGTTGTGTGAAAAGGTGTTGTAATGGCGAGGAAAGGGCTTGGCAATATAAGCTCTGCAGACTGCCCACCTTTCTTCCTTGCTTTCTATCCCTGTCATTCCTTGCTCACACAAGTCGAGATCGATCTGTTACCACGACCCTTCTAACGTAGACACGCTGACGTGAGCGACTCACGTACACGACACATGTGATAGGGAGAGTGGAGGCTCAGCACCATCCCCACCAGCACAGTCGCCCCTCACTCCTTCCGGCAAAGACTTTTATTAACCTAGCACACTTGAAGCTACCTCCTTGAAGTCGTGTCTCTTTGACACCACCCTACCCTTATTACAACAAACCTTAACCGAGAAAGAATGCTGCTTCCACAAGTCCAAATTCTCACCGAGGAAAGGAAGGCTCGAGAAATAAAAGACACGAGACAAAAAGTCTCCTCTGTTTTTAGCGAACGTGTAGTCACTTGATATTACGGAAGTAGAACGATGCCAAACCTCGTTTGAGGTCAGAGGGAAGCTGTCTCTTAAGGGCTCAATGCGGTTGCCTGTTGGCCGTGCGTCGGCGAAACGTACCTACTATCATACCATCTACCTGTTGGGAATTCTACGCTTACGTTGTATACTTACCAGAGTTCTTACGCATAACGAATGATGTTCTTCTATCTTTTATGTGTGTTTCACCCTGCGATTGTACAATTAATTGGGGATTTCACCATCCCATGATTGCTTTAGGTAATTTTCCTCAAAGATATGAAACTAATAACATTTGGGCCCAGCATAAGATGAAATCCACCAGAAGAATTATAATCTCTCGAATGATTTTATATGTGTAGCTAGAAACTACCTTATTGAAAAAAAAACGCTGCTAAGTCAAAGTATTTTTTTGTGCATCCGAAGAACTCTGCAAAATTTGAACAGGGGTTCATTTTGGAACAATATTTCCAGAAATAATGTACCTATGTAATCGGTGGAGCAAACGAGTGGAAAACGAATTTCGTGCCTATAGTACTTTTCGAGTTATTAAGAAATGTAGAAATTTTAAAAAGCTCAAAAATGACTCACTAAAACTGCAATAAGTCCTGAACAATTAAAGCTACCGGCATGGCGATGGTCTCATTCGATCAGCATAGAAAAATCTATAAACAATGATACCTCGCTTGCCTATGATGCACATTTCATTAAAAACACGAATTTTCTCCCACTTCAACAGCTGTTTTACTGACCTTAATTTTTAGGTAGGGTTCTGTCGAGACCTTAGACCCAAGTAAATACGGAATCTGATTTTTGGTGAAAATTTCAAAAATTTGCTACAACTCCTTCCCCCTAAAAACCCCCGGACGGCGGGCGGACAAAAATTGTTTATTGCACATTCGTATCCAACACCCCTTGAAAAGTAGGTAAAAAACAAATTTTCAAGGGGCGTTAAGAAAAATGTCCATGGTCTGACAGCGTTTTTAGCTCAAAATACGAACAAAAACAATAGGTATTGTAGATACAACTCACTTCTCGATGCTCCCTGAAAACATGCATGATTTCCTCCTTAGATACGTACCTGAAAAAGGAAAGTGAATGGTTAATTTTTGAATAATCAGACTTTTTTAGGAAGAGGCCATAAATAGAGGAAATGATTTTTAGAGTGTTTATCACTTTGCGCGAATCAGATTAATTTGATCTGCGCCTGAAAAAATTAACAAATGCAACCTTACTTTTTCAATATCTACGAAAATCATGCATGCCTGAATTCACCCGCCCTTATGCTCGTAACACTTGGTATGATTTTCCCCTTTTTTCCGAGAAGTGACACATCAGTGACGCATGGACGGTCGGGCTTCACATTCCGTTTGCCGTCCGAGGATCGAGTTAGACTGGTGTGTGTCCATATGAATCTGTTATTCTGTTCTCTCTCAAGTGTGTGTGAAAAAGGTCGAAGGACCCCGTGTTTTCTCTCCGACCTTACATAGTACTAGGGAATGCCATCACGACGAGGAAAACGGCACTGTAGCGGAGGAATCGAATAGTGGAAGGGATGAGAAATAAAATAAAACGGAATATCTCTGAAACTCCAGAGCAAACGTCACAAGTGCAAGAGAAGGCAGGAGGTATATGAGTGAAGTGAGCCTTGGATGGAGCAGAAGGAGAAGGCCCCAGATCCACTCACATTTATCTGTGCCCGAGAACTCCAAGATATATTCACATATCTCTCTTATGCTCCCCCAACGTACCCCCTACCCTTACTACTACAAGCATTCGTACTCCTACACATTTACATAACATATACATACAATCTCACGGCCGTCTAGCACTATTCACGTACCTAACGTACCTGCTCTCACCTATTTCTCATCTTGAGAGCATAATATTAACCTCGCTGTGTCTCTCTTAGGGTTCCTCCGATTTCGGCTCGCTTGATAGGCGGCAATCCTACGGCACACACCCCCAATTCTGATATCAGAGAGACAGTAAAAGTCTGATTGAATCATTTGGGAAGAAGCTGTGGAACTCCATAATTCGAATAGAAACTCACATTGAGGGAATGGAAGTAGTACCGTACAAACTCGTAAACTTTCGTGGAATAGACTAATTCCATTCCCTCAATTTGAGTGTCTATTACAGTAAAGGTCTGTCCCTACCGTGGGATTTACCCGTCCTGACCATCTTCTGCCACATTGTTCTCTGTTTTCATACCCTAAACATACCTATTTACTGCAGTGCAAGCCGTCCCATCAACTCTGAATACACTCGGGATCAGCAGTGGAAGTCAATTTAAGGAAACGTTGCTCGTCACCACCATCTCCGGTTCCATTGCTATGGGACAAAAAGGTTTCCATTTACTTGTATGGACAAGCAGCGTTTACCCTTTCGTATAATATGACGTTTGGCGAATCTGTTTTGACTACGACTTCAATGCGAGCCAGTAGCCAACGCTCAAAAAATCATTATAGCCGTTCCAGGAGTTGGTTTTGGTGCCCGATTAGCGAAGTTGTAGAGGCGTGGACTGCCGTCTGCAAGGAGAGGGTCTGAACTGGGGGGGGGGGGAAACCCCGGTTTCGGCGGGTTCGCTTTTTGAATAAAAATGACCAATTTCGCGCAGGACCAGATCCTAACAGGCGTACCAGTTTCGGCGAACAGTTCCACGCGCATTCTTGCCAATATCCGAGCAGAGTCCAGTCAAGTCCGAGAACAGTCAATATCGCTTTAAAAAAATCGTACATGGCGCTCTTCTGACAGGGAAATTGACCACCTTTCCAACCGTAACCTCAGATTGAAGTTTATTCAACAATTTGAGGAGCTACAGTCATTTTTTTGCATAATGGTCCAAATAAAATGCCAAAAGCAGAGTTTGCTTGTGGACCACGACAGAGAGATTTGTTAAAAATGGAAACTTTCCCTCATTTTTGACTATCGTGGGTGTTAACACCCTATTATGTCTCCCAAGCTGATACTGGAAACTTGGTAAGTTTTACGCATTCAGCTAACTCTGTAGCGCAAAACTGGTATATCAATTCTGCGCGAGAGTGGTAATCTTGAATTGTATTTTTTGATGGACCTTGATGAACTGATAGGGCGAAACTGGTGGAACGTCCTTTTCTTAGCTTTATTTTCTGCGATACCCAGACCATACCCATGTACCTATGTCACCAATCTACTTATTAGCGGTCTTTTTACTTAAACCCTAGGTATCTCCTGAAGCGAGTAAATCCCCTGCTTTAAATTGACAAATCATGATGAGTTACCAGACGAGCGAGCTGATTTTTTCAAATTGGTTGAAACATAACCATCAATAGGCCGAAACGTAATGGTGGAGAAAAATCAGGTGCCGAATATCATCGGGCAGCGAATCAAAGCGAGTTGGAGTAGAGGCCGAACCGCCGATTGCAATTCCGTACAAACGTTTTATTATTACCATTTCGTAATGGATTGAAATGGAATGGAATGTTCGACGTTTACGATTTGAAGTGAAGAGCAGCCGGATGGTCGAAGAAGTAAAAAACGTCGGCCTTTTCTCATTTGGAGCAGGCTGGTTTGCTGGTGCACATCGGCCCATATTTCCTTCTCAGTCAGTCCCGCAATACTTCCGAACCTTCTTCTCTCCCTTTTGACTCGTCTTACTTATTAAGCGATAGGACGAGAGAGAACCTGGTAGCGAACTTATTGGGCTATAGCAATCCTTTTCGTTTTCGTTTCGCCGCTTCAAACTCCAGGGTAGCCTTAGGAGAGGAAGTGGAAAGCAAGCTCCTTGGTTCCTCTTCCGACGACTTTCAAACCATCGGCTGTTCTCTCCTATTGAACCGACCCTTGGATCTTATTAAACTCTCTTACTGGCGGTGGAAATGAAAAACCGAGCAACGGCTTTTGCGTTGAAAAGTACTAGCAACCTAAAGTAATTGTGCCTGTTAAGTGGGATAGTGCATAGGTACCTGATTTTGGTTTATTATTTGGGACAGCCCCCGTAGTTTCCGAGGCCGAGCCACTTGCTCGGCTCCTAAGCCATCTAAAAGTGTGTCATTGGTCACTTTCAAGATTTCGATATAATTTGGTTTACTATTACACGTTTCAATAAACCAATGCAAAAAAAATGTTTCAACCCCCAGAAATTCCTATGGGTTTACATTTTTTTTAAATTATCAATTTTTTTATTGAATTATGTGGCTGAGGGTGGAGGGGGAGTTTCTTTGGGATCTTCAAGTCCGCTATGATGTAGCGATTTCCGCTTAGGTTTCAAGTAAAGGAATCGGTACTCCGTCTTCTAATCCTAAGCTTCTGATTCGTCTTCTTGTTCCTCGAATTCTCATGGAGATGGCTCGGATGACTGACAGTTGAGTTTTGATTCGAACCCATTGAGTGGTTTGGGATAATGGTTTTGACCATTTTTCGGATAGTGTAATAGCCATTTGTTTCAGAAAGGTTTCATAATATGAATAAGTTATATCTTATTGAGTTTCATAATAAGAGAATATTATTCTCTGTGCATCACCCCTTCTGCTGAAACTATATTCTATGGGTTTACATATTTCCATGAGTATAGAATCCGAATCTGGAATGAAAATTTCCCCAATTTCTCCTACCAATCGACTGGTGATGGAATTTTGCATTTTTATGGAAAACCGACCTTGGCCGACAACGCCCTTAATTTCTAACTAGCAATAGCTAAATTTCAAGCCTTTCGCAATAAATGCTGAAATCATAAAACTTGAGTATTTAAATGATTTTCCGTTAGGGAAGTAAGACAGTTAGTTTTTTTCATGCTGAATCAAATGAGACCACTGCCACCTCGATGGATTCCGCTGTTTGGGAATCACACCGTTTTACGAAGCGCGTATGTAGTCGTGCCAGCCGCGATGACCCCACGATTTTACCATATTCGGTAAGACGATGGGTGTTCATCGAAGATTTTTGAACCAAATTTCCAACCTTCTCATTGGATGAGAGTTTCTTCAAAATATTCTGTATCCTTAGTGACCCGTGTTGAGCTTCATACACTCTAGCCCGATCATCCCCCAAACATTATTGATAAACATTTGTGAAGATTAGGTTAACAGATTTGAGAGGTCAGCCTTGGAGTAGTAATGGAATAATTTTTTGGTTCATTTTTCTTAAGAAATGAACCTTTGTAATCGGTCAGGAAAACAATTTTTTTAACACCCCCTGAAAATTTGTTGGTTTACGTTTCAAGGGGTGTAGAATCCGAATCTGCAATAAAAATTTTTTGTCCGTCCGCCGTCCGGGGTTTTTCAGGGGGAAGGAGTTTCCGAAAAATTTTGAAATTTTTACCAAAAATCAAGTTCCGTATCTAGTTGGTCCTAACGTCTCGGCAGAACCCTACCTTAATTTTAAGGCCAGTAAAACAGCTGTTGAAGTGAGAAAAAATTCGTGCTCTTCAGGAAAAAAACAACTTAGGCATGTGAGGCATCAATTTCTATAGATTTGTCTATGCTGAATCGAATGAGACCATCGCCACGCCGGTAGCTTCAACCGTTTAGGAGTTATTGCAGTTTTAGTGAGGCAATTTTGAGTTTTCCAAAATTTCCCCAATTCTTAATAACTCGAAAACTACTCGAGCCACAAAATTCGTTTTCCACTCGTTGGAATGCCCACAAACACTTCTGTCCTCCCGATATCTTCAATTTAAAGAATTTGGTCGCATTAGTTAAATCAGCAAAACAAAAATTGGAAAAACTTGAGAATTTGGCCTCGGCTCTTAGATACGGTTGATTGATCTACTTACGACCACTAGCCTATTACACCAACAAGGTGACGCACTCACACTACGACCAGTTGCGCTTGGCAACATGAGAGCGAGTCAGGCTTCAACAATGGTTCTGAAGCATTCTTGAGGCATTTTTAATTTCATTATTCAGAGAATTTAATAATTATTATTATTCTGTTAATTATGAAGGTGATTAAGAATAGATTAAATGGTGAATTTAACGGAATTGAACGATCAGCTGCGTTGAAAAAATGGATAGGTAAGTAAGTATTTATCAAGCGAAGAGGATGATTAGTTTTTGCCTGGTTGAAAAAACGTTTTTCTGAATACCCATCTAAAATACAAATTTATACTGAAATTATAGAAAAATAACAACTAAATTCTGTGTTTAAGGAGTACCGATATATCGTCTTTGCAATCGAAAAATGAACCCCTGTGCAAAATTTGCAGAGTTCTTCGGACATACACTGAGAAAAAAAATAGGGCAAAAGTCGGTTGCGGGAATGCGGTTAATGGCTAGCAACCGCATTGCAACTTGGTTAATGTCAAAAGTCGGTTAATACAAATGCCGCCCCCGGAGTTGGTTAATGTAGGGCCGCCCCCAGCCAAAGTCGGTTAATACAAAAGTCGGTTAATTTACGTGAATGCGGTTAATGGCTAGCAACCGCCTAATAGTCGGTTAAACCCTAAGAAAAGTCGGTAAAACCTGCATTGCATCTAATCGGTTAAAGCAGTACATTAGCCGTATATTTAGTCGGTTGTAGTCCTACATTGACCGCATGCCTAATCGGTCATGGTACTTCATTGACCGTATGCCTAATCGGTTATGGTACTTCATTGACCGCATACCTATTCGGTTATATTCCTACATTGACCGCATGCCTAATCGGTCATGGTACTTCATTGACCGTATGCCTAGTCGGTCATGGTACTTCATTGACCGCATACCTATTCGGTTATATTCCTACATTGACCGCATGCCTAATCGGTCATGGTACTTCATTGACCGTATGCCTAGTCGGTCATGGTACTTCATTGACCGCATACCTATTCGGTTATATTCGTACATTGACCGCATGCCTAATCGGTCATGGTACTTCATTGACCGTATGCCTAGTCGGTCATGGTACTTCATTGACCGCATACCTATTCGGTTATATTCCTACATTGACCGCATGCCTAATCGGTCATGGTACTTCATTGACCGTATGCCTAGTCGGTCATGGTACTTCATTGACCGCATACCTATTCGGTTATATTCGTACATTGACCGCATGCCTAATCGGTCATGGTACTTCATTGACCGTATGCGTAGTCGGTCACTGTACTACATTGACCGCATTCCACAGTGGAGTACATCAACCGACCAGAAATACGGTTAATGTAGCCCACTTGAAATGGAATTTCAAACATGTGATCTGAAAATGAAATTTGAGTAGGTAACATTTTGGTAATATATTGTTTAATAAAAACGAATTAGGTATACATATTATTAGAATGATAATGAGAAAGTGGGCCTGATTCTTCATGGTACATAACTGTTTTCCAAATATGCGACCTAAAAATAAAATTTGACTAGCATAACAGGAACATCTCAACATTTCAAGTTATAAATGTGATGGATGCAGTTGTTAACATACGTTTACTAATAAAACATTTTAAACCTGTATGATACAGTCAATAGGTACCTACATATGTTTTTTTTTTGTACAAATTCTTACAATAATGGTAACTATAAGTGAGCCTCAATATAGCGTTTTTCAACTTGGCGACGTTCTTCGGCAGGTCGATACTGTCAAGTGCCGGGTATAGTTGTTGGAAATCAAGGGATAGCTGAGAAACCAAACACGAAACACTGTTAATACATCTGAGGGCTGAAAATTACAACCGAGCAAGTACCACTCAAAAAAAAATTAGTTTCTCACCAGCTTATGGCCGATTATGGGAAGTCCGATAATTATCACCGTGTCGAGGTAGTCTTCAAAACTCGCGACCTTTGCGTAAGCTATTCGCTTACCGGCCGTTTTCTTCCAAGATTCGAGGAATGTAGATGATTCAGCGCCGCCCTGCACCCCTCCTGCAGCTCTTGCACTATTTGAGAATCGGGGTCGTCGAGAAGAGCCGTTTTTATTTCTGGGAAAAGCGTTTGTTAGATCGTGAAAAAAATGCTCAATGCACAATGAAACTGACAATCAATCTCTCTTCATTCAATAGTATTTACCCTCAACGTCGATTACGTCTTCAATCTTCCTTTTTTTTTATTGCTGGCTGCAGGCGTCGTCCGTCTGTTCCTCAGAACTAAATGGAAAAAAATCAGAAAGACAGCCTGATGCACACACAGCCTCAACCAATATACTGCAAATCATCCACCCAACGTACACAATTACTTACCATTTTCTTGTCCAAAAATAGGCGTACCCGTGTTAGCCAGGAAGTAGGAAGAATCAAGAGAAGAGCCGAGGTCAAGCCGAAGTGAGAAATATCCGATCCGTGAGAGCCGATTGCCGAGAAACGCGCGAGTCAAAGCCGGAATAAATGACGGATAAGTTGCTGATGAAGCAGAGGTGATGGGAGTAGATCTCTCAAAAACTGTGGACGCACAAACGTTTTAACTACGACCAAGGTTGAAAGAGGAATGATCCCTACTTCTCCTTACAGCCAAGTAGAGGCTACAAGTTGGAGGGGGAGCACATGCGCAGGGCGCCTCTCTACTCTGTTACTGCTATGTTTTAACCGTATTGCATACGGTGAAAGTACTGCAATAACCGACTATAAGCTGGAGGGGTGGGGAAAGGTACAAGTCAATGTCAATCGGCCAGACCTGTGTTGGTACGAATTCGGTCAAAACTATGCGTTAACCGACTATACACGAGTATGCTTTAACCGACTCACCTCATGTAAAACAACCGGCTTCTTGTAGTGGTTTGACCGTAATTGACGGAAATGGGGTGCAATAACAGACTTATACGGTCAAAAGTATGGGTTAACCGACTGGGCTCCAGTACGCTTTAACCGACTTAACTTATGTAAAACAACTGACTTGGTTTCTTTAACCGTGTTCACGGCACATTAACCAACTTGAACGGTCAATTGAACAACCCATACGCGGTTGAAGTATGAACAGTAACCGACTTCTGGTTTCCTAACCTCACCTATTCTTAGTTTCGGCGCAAATATTTTCCACTTTGACAGACCTTTGTATACGGTTAGTGTTTCAAGGTCATCCTTAGACCGCATTTTACGGTTGCCGCGAGACAAACGTCGGTCAAATCTGTAGGATAGTTGGTTAAAATGGCCTGGGGGGCGGCATTTTCAACATTTCGGCATTTCTCGGTTTTTCGTAGTCTGTTGATGTCGGAAATTTGACCGCATTTCGTCATTAACCGCATATTTTCAAAATTTTTAACCGACGATTTTTCTCAGTGTACCGAAAACTAATCTGCGCACGCCACTGATCTACTTAGCAGCGTTTTTTTTTTTCAAAATCTTGAACGAGTACTTCATTTTAGTGAGGTATTATTTCAATCCAGATTTTGAAGCTGAATTGAATGAGACTCCATGGAGTCTGCAGCCACACCGATACCTACCCCTGTTCAGAAGTGATAGCAGTACTAGTGAAGGCTCACAGTCCTTCAAACCTTTTGAGAGGGCATGAAAAACTCTCCATAATTCTCCCCATAACTCTTCATAAGTATTGGAGAAGTGTCTCAACGGAGAATCGCCACACGGAATTCCACAATCCAGTCTTATAATAATTGTTTCGATAATAGGTACGATGTATCATGTCTTGTTTAACTGTTATAGATATGTTCTAAAAATTAGGTACCTACGAAACTTGAAATAATTACGATCTTTGCAGTGCGAGGGAGACAATGATGATGAGTAACATGAAGGCATAGCAACGTTTTGTGAATTCCCGATTGCTACTCCAGCTTCGCAAGAATCGAAAATGACTACGATTCCTGTACAGCATTGATCCTGTCTGCCAGGTATTCTCCCAAGTAAACGCTGATCTTTGCCATAATAATTTCAAGTTTCTACAGGTAGGTACCTAGGTACAAAGTAGTTGCCCACTTGTTCGGTCTGGTTCCGGCATCTCGTAATGAAGTTTTATGTCCCTTCGAACTCATTCCAAGACGTAGCGCTCTGTTATAGGAGAAAATATGCTTCGGAAGGAAACTTCGTAATCATAACGGACTTCCTTTTCCCTTTGCTCGGGAAACGGAGAAAACGAAAGACGTGCGGCTTTGGATAGGGGTGGTTCCGAGGGGAGAAACGTCTAGAGAAACTTGCATCTTCCAAAGCGACGCCGAATAACTTTGCCGTCATTCTCGAGGAATGATTAGCTCCAGATCCTGTCGTAAGTATCTTAGGCAACTTCTCCGAGCATTTTACCGGTTTTCTGGTTTCATTTCGCAGAATCTGCATCGGCCAGAAGTAATTTCCGATGAAACCGGCGGCGGTGGGCAGGAGGTGGATTGCTGACCAAGCAAGGCCCCTTGACCTTGATGCAAGGCTTGAAAAATCTCAAACACTTCAATGCCCGTTGACGCGAGTGATACAATTCTTGTCGGAAGATGAATTCATTTGCATTTGGAACATTTGCACCCGATTAAGATACGGTGGTTGAGCGTCGACTTGCGTTTGATTTGTTTATATTATAATCAATTTATAAATCTGCACGCTGGGGTGTCTGAGAATGAAGGAACTTTGCAGGCAGTCAGAAGTTCTTACAGCCACCATTCAGGTTGGTACAAACATTTTTGCGGTTGCCCCACTAATTTCATTCACAAACCTCAAAAAAAAAAAAAAAAAATTCAGGTGCCACTCAACGTGATTTGTGTCCTAATGGTTTGTGGTTGAGATTGTGGGTCGTGAAAGAATCGAGTAAGGAAGTCGAGTGGGAACAATCGAGTTCGTATCTTACGCAACGTTTTGAGAAGAATTCGAATCTGATATTTAAACCAGTGGTGCGTAGATAACACACAATACTTCCATATTTTGGAACGTAAAATTGTGACACAATTTGATCATATTTTGACTGCTTTTGAAAGTGTTTAGGTCAAAAATATCAGAAAATTCAGTATTAAAATTTTAAAATTCGCCCAAAATGAAAAAACGCCACATTTTCGGAATGTAAAAAATATCCACATATTCTGCAAGGTAAAACAAAGATTTTAAGACCAAGAACGCTCAAATCGGTTCATTTTTGCGGCCGGAAAAAAATAAAATAGAAAACACTAAAAATGCAAATATCTCGGAAGTACTGTGCGTTATCCGAATTCCGATTAAACAGGGTGTTAGGTCTTGCCGAGACAAACATTTCAGTTCAAGAAATTTGAAAAAAGGTTGAGAAATGAGGGAGTTATGGCCATTTTTGTAAATGACCACAGACGGACAGACGGACAGACGGACAGACAGACAGACGGACACACGGACACACGGACAGACGGACACACAGACACTTGTTCAGGAAGTGATTCTGAGTAAATGTGTATAAGAAAAAGTTTTTTCTGAAGCTCCGTTCCGATTCTCGATTTTAGGACGATCACAATACTTCCATTTACTCTGTAAATATGGAAGTAAAAATGAGGGTTTTAATATGAAATAAGACTATGAATAGGACTTTGACCGCTTTTTTGATGTCTCTATATTTACCGAGAAAACACTGCTGGTCTACTAGATATTCACAGAACTTTGTACATACTTAAAACCCCGAATTGCAGAAATGAAGTCGACCAGCCCCAGACTACACAATAGCGAGTTCCATCCAATCTGAGCGCTCCCATTCACTGTAAATTTGCGTTACCTAATATTTGTGCGCACCTACGTTTTGAATTTTTGCTGCTTGTTATTGCTACTGCAAAAGAAATGAACGAAAATTTTATCTCAAGATAAAGCTATAGGTTGTGAAACGTTGGCGTGCCACCTACTCTATTTTAACTCTAACTAATGCACGAGGTTCAGCCAAGAGAGCGCATAGTGGGTCCCATCAAATCCTTCATGGGACCAGAAGAAATGTTTCTCGATCCATGATGCTTTACTGGAGGAAGGAATGATTTCTTGCACCCGTTGCTCCTCCTGCGGTTTCAGCTTGAGAGAATCCTCCGTTTTTTTTTTTTTCAACCGTTTATACAAACGTTACTAGCCGCAGTTTTCACTCCGATCCCTTCGAGAAGAGGGAGGGGGGTTCACCGTCGTTATTACGCCCGTGTTTTATTTTCATGGATTCCTACCGCGCCTCTCCAGAAAAGGAAACGGTGAATTCCGATATGAGCCAGCCCGTTTTATGCATTCCCACCTGTCAGAGCCGAAAGGATGCTTACACGTCTCCTATATATATATTTTAGCTGTGAGATGTTTGTCGTTTGCAACCTTAGCCCTTTTATTCCTTCCTCTGCACTTTGGCTCGGCTGGTGAATATTTAAATGAGCGTTAACAACTTCAGTTTCTCATGGAAGGTGATAAATAGAAGAATCTCTATGAGTACACGGAAACCAATACCAAAATATTGGCATTTTAGTGATGCCGGGAATTTTTACGTGGTACCTACCTAATCGCCAAATCAGGCACAGATCCCGTTTTCAACGTAGTAAGCGGAAATGGACCCTTGCGCAGAAACGCAAGCCGGGTTTGATATAATGAAACCGAGTGTAAGAATTTGCAGTGCTTTTAAGCTCAGACAGACGGACACTCAGGCATTAGTTCAGGAAGCGATCCTGAGCATGAATGTATTGTGCGAAAGTTTTCTCTGGCGCTTCGTTCCGGTTTTGGTTCATTTTTCTAAAAAAATGAACCTTTGTAATCGGTCAGGAAAAAAAAATTTTTAACACCCCCTGAAAATTTGTTGGTTTACGTTTCAAGGGGTGTAGAATCCGAATCTGCAATAAAAATTTTTTGTCCGTCCGCCGTACGCCGTACGCCGTCCGCCGTCCGGGGTTTTTAAGGGGGAAGGAGTTATCGAAAAATTTTGAAATTTTTACCAAAAATCAAGTTCCGTATCTAGTTGGTCCTAACGTCTCGGCAGAACCCTACCTTAATTTTAAGGCCAGTAAAACAGCTGTTTAAGTGAGAAAAAATTCGTGCTTTTCAGGAAAAAAACAACATAGGCATGTGAGGCATCAATTTCTATAGATTTTTCTATGCTGAATCGAATGAGACCATCGCCACGCTGGTAGCTTCAACCGTTTAGGAGTCATTGCAGTTTTAGTGAGGCAATTTTGAGTTTTCCAAAATTTCCCCAATTCTTAATAACTCGAAAACTACTCGAGCCACAAAATTCGTTTTCCACTCGTTGGAATCCCCACAAAAACTTCTGTCCTCCCGATATCTTCAATTTAAAGAATTCGGTCGCATTACACAAATCAGCAAAACAAAAATTGGAAAAACTTGAGAATTTGGCCTCGGCTCTTAGATACGGTTGATTGATCTACTTACGACTACTAGCCTATTACACCAACAAGGTGACGCACTCACACTTCGACCAGTTGCGCTTGGCAACATGAGAGCGAGTCAGGCAGTCAGTCAGTCTGAGGCATGAGGCATTTTTAATTTCATTATTCAGAGAATTTTATAATTATTATTATTCAGTTAATTATGAAGGTGATCAAGAATAGATTAAATGGTAAATTTAACGGAATTGAACGATCAGCTGCGTTGAAAAAATGGATAGGTAAGTAAGTATTTATCAAGCGAAGAGGATGATTATTTTTTGCCTGGTTGAAAAAACGTTTTTCTAAATAACCCATCTAAAATACAAATTGATACTGAAATTATAGAATAATAACAGCTAAATTCTGTGTTTAAGGAGTACCGATATATCGTAAGGTTTGTCTTTGCAATCGAAAAATGAACCCCTGTGCAAAATTTGCAGAGTTCTTCGGACATAGCAAAAACTAATCTGCACATGCCACTGATCTACTTAGCAGCGTTTCAATTTTAGGACAATTACAATGCTTCCAGTTGCTCTGTAAATATTGAAGTAAATTATTAGGCATTTGTTATATGGCATTACCCTTTTTACTCCCATATCTATGAAGTGAATGAACGCAACACACAAAAACGTCATGATCTCAAAAAGTTTTTTTTACGTTTTCGACCCCTTAATTTTTTGATCGGATTCATCTGGCAGTATGTCTCATATTAGATTTGTTCCAAGTTGAGGCATAAGTATTGTCCGGGGAATCCAATCGGAAAAGATTAAGGGGTCCGAATCGGCATTGGTATGTTTCATTTTTGAAAAAAAAACACTAAAACTCTATTTTGAAGGTGATTACGTCGGTTTAGAATTGTTTTTAGCATTTTTCTCGGGGTTCTCGCTTGATTTACTATAGAATAGGATGTTTTTACTTCCATATTTACAGAGTAAATCGAGAATCGGAACGGAGCTTGAGGAAAAACTTTTTCTTATACACATTCACTCAGAATCACTTCCTGTGTCTGTGTGTCCGTCTGTGGTCATTTACAAAAATGACCGTAGCTCCCTCAATTCTCAACCTTTTTTCAAATTTCTTGAACTGAAATGTTTGTCTTGGCAAGACCAATTTGTTTCAAAATATGGAAGTATTACGTAGTAGTACGTACTGATCAAATCAGCTCATGGGAAAGCCTGGCAAATTTTCTGAGCACTTGATTCCTTCAAAATTTGGCGTATTGCCCAATTTCCCAATTACCGAAAGCCATGATTCATAGAAACAATTGTTGGATAAACTCTGGCGGGAACTTTGATCTTTGCCGGGCAGTTGTCGGGTCTGTCGGGTTGTTGTGGGCGGCTTTGAAACCACTGATTGCCGCCTGTCAATCACGTTTACTTGATGTAAGCACGGGATGCGCTTGGCAACCAGAGGTCGATCGAGTTCACTTAGTACAGACGTTGAAGCAAATGAAAATACCATTGAGGTAATGAGTAATAATATGCTGAAAAAGTATTTTTTATTTTAGGTATGTACTGCATCATTAGATAGATAATATTCTGTTCCTTAAATAACGAATTTATTGTCTGGTTCATCGTAGGGGCTCAAGGTGTATAGCATAGAACAGGAAATTCATCAAATTAATAGAAAACTCAATGAAACTCCGGTATCTGTCCATAATATCAAATAAATTAGCACAATATTTTATGCTTATACAGGGTGTCCCAGCGTTGAAGTTAGGAACACGTCTTTTATCTTATGTATTCATGAGTTATATTCGACCCTCACTTCCTGAAGGAATTATGAGCTCGTTTTAGTAAAAAAAATATACATATAAAATGATGTCCGACGTTTTTATCCCCAATATTAGGGTATGAAAATGAGAAAACCCCACCCAAGTTGAGAATGAGTGCGATTCGAAATCAAGTTAGGGTCAAGTGGGGTAATTATGAACAAATTGCAACAATTTTACAAACTGACAGCTCTCAGAAGTACCTAGTCCATGTAAAAACCTGGAAACCTCTCTAAAACAATCGGTTTACATCCCTAATACACTGTGAGACAGTTTTTGAATTTTTTTGACTGCTGTATGGTCTTTGAAAACCACTGTTCATAATTACCCCTTATGTTCATAATTATCCCATAGGGTATGGGGTAATTATGAACAGCGATTTTGACGTTTAAAAGAGGTGTTCAAAAGGTTACATTTGATTCATTTCACACTGTTACATGTGACAGTTAGCACGAACGTGTTACACTAGGCGTATGAGATGTAAAAGACGATGTTCATAATTACCCCATAGCATAGTTCACAATTACCCCAAGATCCAAATAAATCAAGTCAATATACTTACATACTCCCAAAATATCATAATTCAAACGAAAATCACCTAGTTTGTACCATTTCATTGCTAAACATGGACGAGAAGTGCAAAAAAACTCTCAGAAAAAAATGTTCATAATTACCCCATACCCAAAAAAGTATGGGGTAATTATGAACACCCTCTGTTAGTCACTGAGAACGAGATATGGCAAAACTTGAGTGAAATCCTGTTGAAGAAACAATTAACGCATGTAAAAATATTGAAAACGATAACTTAACACAATTTTTTCAGCCAGAAGAGGGAAGAACCTCAAACACTAAAAAACTGTTTCACAAACTTTTTAATAAGGTTTTTGATAAACACGTAAATGGCGTCATCGGCGTTGCCAAATTGGAGAAAAAAAGTCGTAACCTATCAATGAGAGAATGAACATTCGATTGCTACATCTTTTTGATTTTTCCATTGCTCACAGGAGCGCAAACATACTTTGTTCTTAATTACCCCACTTGACCCTATGTATTTAAGTTGTGAACATGTAGGTAGCCGTGCATCGCAAAGGATATGCCGCCGCTGGAAAGTGGCGAACTGCAGAGATGTATAGACTAGCAGCTTACGCCGGTAAGCGCTCTTGGCAACGTTTCAAAATGAAATTACCAACACATCCAAGGAGAAGTTAGGCTTCCTCAACTGGAGGCATAACTAGGTTTAATACTCCGATCTCTCGCCAACTGTTCCACAGATTTCTCACCAAGTCTTCTCTACAGAATTCTATACTGACCTCTACTACGTCAAATCATGCTTTAAACAAGCACTATACCGCCGTAGCCGAAGCTTCATGCAAGTGAAGAGGAGGCAGGAACCAGTAAAACTTGTGAAAGGGATGAGCTGCAGCAGCTTTCATCGATCCGAAGGCACAGCTAATCCCAAAGAGTTAACTTCAATTTATGAGTTGTGATTTATTTATTGCTCCTGCCAGTCCACTTTTGCAAGCTTGAATGATTCATGCGACGGGTAGGACGCATCTGATAAATTCTATACCAACGGTCTCAATGATTTCGGACTATTTCCCATCTAGTAATTAGCTACCAATTAATTCATTTATCCATACAAATTTTATGGATCATTTAATGATCTGTGGTGGTGCTCACGGGCATCAAAGTAAACCCAGTCAGAAAAGTCTATTATCAGTTACGGAAAGACGAGAATGAGGGAGGGAGGTGGCTATAGCCTTAGGAAGATTGAGGGTCGGTTTATCAATTTAATTTGCATGAACTGAGAAATCACTGAAAATATGTCCTAGGTCAAGTCGAGGTCGATCTCTCATCATCGCGATTCAAAACGTCAATCAGGAATTCCTTCAATTGAGACTTGGCCCTCGGGACTCTATCACGACGTGTTACTTAGTTTCATAATGTTTTGAATCCTGATGATAAGAGCTCGACCTCCCGAAACGTCACAGTTTAGCTATAAACCGACGAATTAAGGACTGGCGGAATTTGTGGCGGAACCTCGACTATACCATTCGTACGATACCGTTTGAAATGTGAAAGTGCGACACAATCGGATCATATTCTGGCTACTTTTGAGGGTTTAGGTCAAAAATATCAAAAAACTCACTACGCAAATTTTAAAACTAGCCTAAAATGAAAATATGCCATGTTATCGGACTAAAAAAAATCCACATATTTTGCAAGGTAAAACAAAGATTTTAAGACCAAGATCGCTCAAATTGGTTCGTTTCTGTGGCCGGTAAAAATAAAATAAAACACTAAAAATACAAATACATTGGAAGTGGTACTGTGAGTTCAAGTTCCGATTTAACAGGGTGTTAGGTCTTGCCGAGAAAAACATTCAAGTTCAAATAATTTGAAAAAAGGTTGGGAATTGAGGGAGCTATGGCCATTTTGTAAGTGACCGCAGGCGGACACAGGGACAGACAGACACTTGTTCGGGAAGTGATTCTGAGTAAATGTGTACGAGTAACCTTTTTTTCTAAGGCTCCTTTACGGTTCTCGAGTCTAGGACAATTACAATACTTCCATTTACTCTGTAAATATGGAAGTAAAAATTTGATAAATCTAGCTTTAAATTATTTGATGCACAGGCCCTGAGCCTGAATCCCTTTCGGGAGTGGAAAATTTTGACGAAACTCTGATCCGACCTCTGAAGCAAGAGGGAAATTCGGCCCAACCAGCATACTAACTTCACTAACTCAATTTAACACACAATTCTCAACATTTGCGATCGGGTTTCCACTACTATATTCCTAACGGAAATTTGATTTTCTTTGAACTTGACATCATAAATACTATAATTTACTATAAATATGGGCAGCAAAAACAGGCGTACTTTGCAATCAACTCCCACGGGAACAATTTGCTCCTTTCCAATCAAATTATTTTTATCTGCACAAAAAATGACAGGTGTCCTCGAGCTTATCATGTTTCGAAAACCACTTATTGCGGCGGGTACAGCCAGGAAGTATTGGACTTCAATTTCCATCTTTCAGCCAACGATAATCTTTATCGCGATGTACAAACACAAGGCAAAAAGCGAACGTTTCAACTCCAATTACAATAAATGCCAACGACAGGAAAAGGAAGCTATCCATTGAGGAAAGCTATCTTATATCAAGCTCAAAAACACTCGAAAAGGTTGATTGGTCGGTTCGGCAATAGGTCGGTCGGTTGGTAGTCGCTAAAGGATTGGCTTGGCGGTAGACTCGGTTCCCCGTAGTGGAGGTGAGGTTGAAGCGAAGGTTACCGTGCAGTAGAGCTCGCTTTTCGACCAGTGCTTGAAACCCATCGCTTGAATTAATTGACGGCAGAGAGTGGTCCTCTTTCCTCTGGCTTCTCTCCCAGTAATAACTGGTAATTTGTCCGAGGCAAAAACACTGTTAGAATTATCCTTCTCTTTGGAAGGCCTTTATTAAAATTTTAATCAACAGCCCCTCTCTCTCCCTGCTCGTCCTGTCGCCTTTCGCTGCGTACACACTTTACGAAGTAACAATGGAATTGGAATTCAGGTAAGGGCGCTCCCTTTTTGGGAATAAATTGAAATTACCGTGGGTCGGCAAAGTACCCAGAGCTGGTTTAAATCGGTTTAACCTCCTGACACCACATACTGCAGGATTGTACGGGTATGCGTAGTTTATTGTTAAGGTTGCCTGTTTAAAATCAAATGAAAGCCGGCTGGTTTATTCGCATCGAATAACTCGGATTCGCAATCGGTGTTTCGTTGCCGCACCGTAATTCCATTACGGTATCAGCATGGCAATCTACTCAATGCTTCGTTTGGGTTTCTAGTCTTGGCTGAATAGAAATATGCTATTCATGGAATGGAAACATGCTTGCTTTGGTTTTGCTGCATTGCATGGTTGTTGCGACGTTTCAATGGACACGCGGCTTTTTATCAGGGCTATTAGTGGAAGCTATCAGTGAACGGGTTTGTTATACGCTCGATTGATTCGATCAAAACCGACGCCGCATAAACCACTGTTAACATTATAACACTGTTGTAGTGTGCGTATTGCTTCGGCAACACAATCGGTACCTAACTTATTGTGAACCTAATGGTGAACATATAAGTATGCAAGGTGTGGCGTTCCAAATATTCACTATGAACGGCCCTTTTTAGGGAAACCAAAGTTTGAGGGAGGTGGTGCAGCATCAAACACTGCAAAGGCTAAAAAAACTTTTTTCCCTGAAAGATTAGGTACAGCGGTTTTAAGAAAAATTAACCAAAAATTGGCTGCATGAGAGCGGAAGAGACGTACCTACCTACCAAAAAAGTAACATAAAACCTACAAGTTAACTTAAGCAACAGCAATTCAGCTCACTCAGTAGTTTCGTCTATTTAAAATATTGAAATACTCAGACACCGGCATTAACAATGGTTAAATGGCACAGAAATCGATTAATCTAAATACTAATCAAAATACCATATCGACTAAAAATCTCCGATTAATTGGATCGAAAATATCGATTATTCGATTAATAGTTAATCGATTTGCATCCCTATTTGAGGACTTCAATAATAATTATGCTTGTGATCATCTTGATCGATGGCTGTTGGTGAAAGATTTTTTTGAAAGTTCAGATGTAGTATTTTAGCAATTAAGTTCATCGGTTCTCAACTACATTTGTATGTATTCGTAAGGAATTCGTTACTTAATCAAAATTAGGGGTCCTTTTGCTTTCCAGCCGAGCCTTGACATTTACTTAACAGTGTTATAACTGTTATGAATGGGGTTCTAGTTTTACTCCACCGAGACCCTTTTAACCGCCTGCCTTACGGGGACGGAATGCGTTAGAGCAGTTTTTGAATAGACATTTTTTGACACAGGATATGAATAGCGTAACACTGTAGACCAGTTCATTAATGAGTGCCAAACCTTCCGTAGAATTTGCTCTGACGTTATTTCGAACCTCTCTGTAATTATGTTTTGTTAGCATTCCGAAAAGGTTACGTCTACTAACACATAATTGATAGGAACCAATTAAAAAATCTATTCTCCATGGAAGATGGACTCAATTTCATCATGAGCTTTCCAACACAAAGCCTCTCACGTAGATAGACACTCGGTGTCTGAGGCCCGACGTTTGAGGTGCCATGTTAAAGATCTCAGTTGGAAAGTTGTCTCTGCCGAGCCTTAGTAACATATTTGACCTACATCCTGACGAAATTGTCTGAGAGCTCGAGGCTCACTTTGAAGGCACAACTACCCCCACCTACAGTCGGCCCCTCACCCACACTCACGTCACCACTGCCGTCTCACGTTGACTCGCTCTGAATAATGGATACAACTCTGCAAGACCACTTTAGCCCCTCACCTGGCTAGAGGGTAGCAGGCACCGGTAGGTTGTAGACGAGGGTCGGTTGCTGCCTCCCTGCGGGCTACTCTCTTCACCCATCTTCTCATCCCTGCGAATACTTACTGCTAGTGATACATATTTATGACTATAACACTGGAAAACTGTTAAATCGGCGATCTGTATATGTAGCCTGTATGTTATGTTGAGCGAAGAATATCATTTGGTGATGAGGGACAGCCAGACATGAGTACTGGGAAGAAGGCCTATAGGTTCTTCTTTTGTCGACAGTGTTGCGTACCGCGAGTGGCTCCCGCACTATATTCTTCCATGATACCCTAACATAATTTTGGGCTTCAAGGATCTGCATTCCAAATTTCAGCCCTGCGCGACCAACGGTATTGAAATGACGGCCATGAGCTCCTCAGCTGAGCAGGAAGAGTTTTGGTACTGCAAATCTTGCTGAAGGACTCCTCAAAGGCTTGATACCGAATTTCAGCATCTTGCGAAGAACGCAGGAATAGGTGCCATGGGACCCTCTGCTGATCAGATAGTCGGGGAACGTCGTCGATCTTGCTTACGAGGCCCACAACGGGTTCATACCAAAGTCCACCTCTGTGGGACCGACTGTATGGGTAATGGCGAAGTGCCCCCCCCCCCCACTGCTGATTTGTGTGGGTTTCCACTTCCCTACTGCTGCCAGAAGTTTCCCTAGGATAGCCATCCTATTATTAGAATTCTATTGTTAGAATTGGTATTATTATTATAGGATATTATCATTAGGTATTCAAATTCATGTATGATTCAGATGCCGTAAAAAATAATGATGAACTCGCTTTGTGAGGTTACACCGCACGGTCAGCATTTTCACGATGGTTCATCTTCGCTTGAGTCCGTAACTCGCGCCAGCTGTAGTCACCTGAGTGCAAGGGCAGCTCGTAGACCCTCGCTTCAAACGTCAAAAATACTCTTAAAGTCAGGTTGGGTTGGCGAATACTTTCATTTATTTTTCTCGCCCAACTTTCCAGAGCTTCACAAAATGAATGGGACGGCTACCCTCGCCGCCGATATAACTACAGGGACAGAACAGGAACTCGATGAACTAGGGCCACAGAAGTTGGTTCACTCGACTGAACAACATTCTAATGGATTGCACGTCCTTGGGGCTCGGCAGTGTATTTCCAGTCATTAGGCCATGAAAAAAGGAACCTCGGGGAAATCGTGTTGAGCCGGAGTGCTCCTTTTTTCCGGCTAGCAAATTCTCCGTCGTCATGAATAATGTCACCCTCCCGTACGAGTTCCCTATATATGACCGTATGAAATTCTTCGCCAGAGGCCTTCGCTGGTGGCGCCAGTATGAAATTCATTGGCCGTGAATCGTTTCCCAATCGGAATCGAGCGGGACTGGCGATAAAATACTGTAAAGAGTTCCCTTGCCACAGTCATACTCCGCAGTCATTGCGGGTTATTCGAGTCGAATAGCGTTCGCCAGCTATTATAAGATTGTCCTCCATACTCCACTTTCAGATACTTCCTTCTGCATCGGTTGCTGGTCGACGAGTTAACTACACCCATCTGGGTCCCTCATGCATAGGACCGACATCATTTCAACTTTCTCGATTTCCACGTGATACCCGACCATGAGCGATAAATTAATCGCCCCAATCTGAACCTATTTGGTTGAAAAATTATGCTAATTACTGTGCGAGCCTCTAGCGCTGTCCTCAAAATTCAGTATTATCGGAGGTCATCGTATGCGAATATCGTACAAGTGGTTCCTTGACACAGCAACACTGTCCAGCTGGTGCGATCCCAACGGTCCCTTTTTCAAATGATTTAACCATCCTGATTTTCTGAAGACTATCCGTAACCTAGCCTGGAATAGTTCCTGAGTCGTAATTTCTCATTTATCGCAACTTACTCGTACTCTGCCTTGCTCAATCCTCAATTCTGATTCAAAAACCAAGTCAAACTTGGAGCATTCTCATTATCAAGTCATGCTAAACGGATGTTAGGCTATGGATTAAACTGCATGCATTGGACTTCCTTGCAGCCTTGCAACAAGACCTGGGCCCAGGTAATATGAGCTTCATCCAGATATGCAGTGAGTCGATTTCCATGATTAACTCACATCCGTGCGTAACTAGTTACTTGGTAAATTGATACTTAGTTCCCCAACGTCTTAACTAGTCGTCCACTAGTTTGAATATTTGTACCACTTGTACTCCCAACCCCAACTTGCCTGATCTGCCTAATAACTTATGACGCTTTTGGGTTAAAACGGAGAGAGTGAACCCCCTGTAGCTATTTACCCTGTAGTTATTTACCCTTTAATAATTACCCTGTAGCTATTTTGAACATCAATCGATGGACGGAATATATGCTCTCTCCGTATTACAAAGAGAGCGCAATGAAAGATGCGTGGGAATACCCTGCACGATGAATTTCAATAATTAGGTACATTATTTTGGATACGCCCGAGGAAACCGATGTACTACTGACTAAGTGTCGTCATTTTTTTGATTTCCAAAAAAAATCTCTTGAGTAGGTTTTGGGTAGGTACATGACACAAAAGAATGACAATTTTTTAAGTCTCTCCAGGACTAAAAAAATGCAGAAAACCGATTTCACATGAATAATCCCAGGCCAGGAAAAAATTCGAAAAAACGAGACGTCGTCAACGGGTATCACTGTCTTGTTTAATCGCTCAGAATTTCCTTTTATTTTTATACCTATTTATTCATCATTGTGAAAACGCACCATTTAGGTATCATCGAATTCACCATTGACCATTACTCCACAAATGATATGATGATAAACCGACCTACTCCAACCGTTTGAACTTTATTTTCTGTGATACCCAGACAAATAATGTACCCATGTCACTAATCTACTTAGCAGCGTTTTTATATACCGGTAACTTGAAGTTTTTTGATTTTAGGCAAGTTACAAATTTGCTCAGTAAGTATCTAGACATTTTTGGCCCAACACCCTCAAAATTAGTCATGATATACTTAATCAAATCGTGTCAAAATTGTACGTATCTAAATATGGAAGTATTGAGTGGTATCTACGCACCACTGAGTTCTTAAACCGTTGTTCTCCTTTATATTTTTGTGACTAACCATTTTAGGACACCAATGTTATCAATGCATCAATGAAAGCTTGTAAAATGCGATGTACAGAAGTATGATAATCATCAAACGCTCTTTCTCTCTCTGTCTCTTTGGCGCGGCTACAATTCGAGGATGACATTGTCATCAATTTTAGTCAATGTTTGCTCGCGACGAGTTCAGATTCAATTGTGAGCAGTCCAGTTGCAGTGACGCACAATGCTCCGCGTTTCACAATTAGATCCAGTCGAACGGGCACGATGCGAATTGAGACAGCACGGCTCAAACACAATCGCCAGCTATAGTTTGCTGCTGTCCGGAGCGGCCGCAGCACGCCGCTCTGATCGGCTTACACACGATGTTCTGCAAACTGCTAGGGAGGAAATAATGAGTTTTCGCAGAGGAGAAAGACATTAAATACAATTAAACGGGAACGGCCGAATACACCATGCGCCAGACAAGCCTGTCCATCCGCAGTCGAAGGCTGGCTGAAATTCGACCACCGTATCCTTTGATCTCCCGCGCGGATGTTCGCCCTAGGAACTGACGCCACGGCGGTTGGCGGGAATAACATTTTTTTCATCGGCGCAAACTCCAATTTCAGCTTCGATCGGACAGTGTTCGATTCGGTGCAACGCGGCGAGTCGGAAAAGTTGGCTCCCGGCGAATCAGGTTAATTGGCGCTCAACTCACTTCGCCAAAACTTTGCCGGGGATTTCGCTCCACTCCTGTCCGATAATTACATTCGGCACCGGATTCGCTGATAATCTGATCCACGGTCATCGTATCAAAAAGACCCATCCGTCCGCGCTCAACACGATCTGCGTTCCGTCTTCAATATGCTGACAGAACGGGTACTAGAAATAATTTCCCTCGTTTTCGTTTCGGTGAGTTGAAATACTATACTTTTCTTCTCGCAACAAAAATCACTTTCTCTCCACAAAACGTAAATTTTTCAGTAAACCCAAAAAAACGCTGCAAATTCTCCCACCAGGGCTTATTATTATTGTTGTTTTTGTTGAATCTGCTTATATGGTGGCGCTGATGTAAGGTTTATTATTGTGCCAGGGTTGGCAATGATTAAAACATTTGGTTTGAACACCTATTTGAAGTACCTACCAGCAAACGAAAAAACAAAATGTTTTAAACAGCGTTTAAAGCGTTTAAAATAATGGTTGAAAAAAAGCAACAAATAAAGAAGTCAGATAATTCCATAGATCGGAAAAAAATAATACAAAAAATGTATGTACCTTCTTTTTAAGTAGGTAAGTTTGAGGGCCAGTTTTACCAACAATGAAACCTGGGTCAAGCGAAGTAAACAATTTCTATGCGATGGTTTCGTTTGTGTCAAGATACGATATTACCATCAAGATCAAGGAAAAACCAGGTCTAATTGTTGGTGAAATTGGCCCTAAAAAATCCATATAGGTATCAAAGTACAAAACGTAATGTGACAATTGGCAACTAGGTATCTAGAAAATTAGGTGGTTAGCTGTATTAATGTGGAAAAATTGAGTGAGAAAAAAAAGGGAAAATATTTCAATGAGCCACCGCTTCGGTGTCCATTGGATGCTTCTTCTCATCGACGTCAATGGTACTGCCAAAAACGCTGAAAAACGTCGTTTTTTCCTTTTTCAAACTAAAGTTATGTTTTTGGCACTTTTTACTTTCTCCCGTAAAAACTAAGGCCTTTGAAATGTTTCGGCGGCCGCGTCTTAGGCTGGAATAAAAAATACTTTTTTCTACGTTCGGGATCGTTCATTCAAAGTTACGGAAACAACAAGGAGTGGATAAATCTGCCCAGCTTCTGCTGCGGCTCTCCTGAAATTTTTAAATAACGACTAAACTTTGCCTGACAATTCCCCGTTGGGTCATTTAATTGGCACTTATAGCAAGTTTCCAATTAGAACCTCTTTGCGTTAACTACTAGTTTATTCTCAATTATATTGTTTCTAATGCCTACTTACATTATGTGTGTTTAACCTTGAGCGGCACCTACTTCTGTTATTTATTTGCTATCCATATTCATCGTATTTTTTTCATTAACTTACGATATTGCTTCTTAGGACTTCTTACTCACGGTATCGGTTGTTTGAAACTGTTTAAAGCAAATGTTTTAAATGCCAAAAAACAGGATTAAATTTTTTTTTAACCAAATAAACCGGTTGAAAAAAAAAAGTTTTTTTTTTCAATAAAAAACAAGGTTTTTCTCAACTCTGGAGTTTATCATTATTATGCGTCCCAAACAAAAAGTGATTTACGCTCACTATGCAGAAAACAGATCTATGCCTAATTGGCGAGTACGCGAAAATTCTTGAAACTTATAAAACTCCGATATTTAGGTATTGATTGGTTTCCGTGCAATCAACCGCCTAGAAGGTAGCCATTCCGTAACCTACTTTGGCATAGGTGATCAAATCAATCTTTCTCAAACAAATATGTTAAAGAGTGAAATCGGTTCAAGTATCCGTGTTGAAACAAAAAACGTCCATGGATATGACGAAATCAAGAAATTCTCGCGTTACCTACTCCGTCACTCGTCTATTGCTGCCTCTAGGCCTCAGACAATGTTATCGAACCCTTATACTCCTGAATTTCGAAGGATAATCCACAGTTCCGAAAAATGCAACAGCATCCAGACTTTCTCTCTTCTTCAAGTGAAGTATAGACGGTATCAGGCCTGAAATTCCCTGCGAGATAACTTTTTACAGTCCATTACGCCACCGTGACGAAAAACTACGAACCTCGTGAGAAGTCTGCGCACAGTAAAAGTTTAATCTTTATATCGTACGAAGGCTCGTAATTGGTTGGTCGGGCTTGCTAAATTGAAGGCCACTACAGCCCTGGACCCATTCACCAACTTTCTATGAGTCCAAGTTCCAATGTGAGCCAATTCCCCATGGGGACAGCTCTACAACCGGGGAAACGAATCCGCGTTAAACTTTTTCTTCAATCAACTTTTTCTCTTTCATCGGAGTTCCACCTCTATGACCGAGTCATAGGTCTATCACTTGCGAGCAACTTGTTTGCAGTTCATACACTATTAACAAATTTCGAACAAGTTGATCTACTTACCAACCTTACTTACCTTTCCTTGAAGCCGATTAGGCTAAATCTTTTCACCGTCTTTCGGATATTCAAACAGGGCGATAGATAGATAATATTCATGTCGCGGGTTTTCAGCCCCTAAAAATAGGGTTTTAGCCGCATTAACCATTTTTTTTTTAGATTTCAAAAATTTTCGTGTAGGCTTTCGTCAGGCACCTGGCTGATTGGCTTGGCTACCGAATTGGGCCCGTGGCGAAACAGGGTTGATTTTTACTGAAAATGTCAAAAACATCTCCAGCCGTTTGGGGAAAAAATTTTCACGAAGAACGGCGGACGGATGGATTTCTTTTTTTGCAGATTCGGATTCTATACCCACTGAAAAGTAAACCATCAAAATTTCAGAGTAGCTTAGAAATTTTTTTGTCCTGGATCCAATACATTAACCAATTTTCTCTGAAAAGTCCAAATCTCTTTGAACCGTTCAAACATTCCTTTAAGAAGCAAAACTCGGAATGAAATAATCGTAATAGTAGAGCATCTGAATGGAATAATCGATTGCAGAAACATGATTTCAACGTGAGCATGGAACAGCATGAACTTTTTACTCATTTCCCACTTCAAAACTAAACCAACAAAACTCCATCCTTCGCCAGATCCCTGCAACTTGTGGGGGTAATAATAACCGTACTGAGCGAATTGACTACATTATCAATAGTTAGTTCAGAAGAATAATTTCCATCTCTGCCTACTCGTATTTACTTTGAATTCCTGAATAAATTTCGCGCTTCCTTCTCGCCGTTCAACTTGCAAATAATGATCGATTTATATTGCTGAGCGGGCAGTGAGGGGGAATCGCTGGCATATTTTACAAATCTTATTCAACCCGAACGAGGCAGTTTTTTTGCACGTATTTTCTTTTTGTTTTTGTTCTTGAATAAGAGATGCGAAAGTGGGATAATTATGTTCAAAATAGGAGGGAAAAAGTTACTCATTATGTCTTACCTTTAAAGCGAGTGATAAAAATGCTGCAATCAGATCCCCCCCCCCTATTATCTTCCCAGAGGTACGACTGATTTCTATGTTCAGATTTGAAATCAATTGAAGTGTAGTAAGTTGTTGCTTTAAATGCATTTAGATCAATCCATTGGATTTATAAGCTCGGATGCCTACTCTAGAAATACCAACACCATTGCATTAATGAGAAAGGTATGCTTAGCGAGAAAGGGATGGCTGAATGAAACGGGTCTCGTGATAATAAGAGTGGAAGTGAGGAGGAAACACGGTGGGGTGCCCTTTCTATTGAACGGCCAATACTCCCAGATGAACCATTGAGCTCAGTTAACACCTCCTTATTAAATTGTTAGGGGAGGCATAGTAGTATGTCCTCTTGATCGTAAGTTAGTTACGCACAGCACAACGAGGGGCTAAGGGTAGACGAGTTTGGGGGTGGCATTGACACTGTTATCGTGCCTATCCCATCCCACTTCTACACCCTCTCGGTGTGGGATTTCTCCGAACTAACCCTTCTGTTCACCTACGTCTTCATGGCATGAACACAAAGTCTGTGAAACCGCACTAAGTCATATTGAACTCACCCTTCCCGTTCCGCTCGGTAGTGAGAGAGGGTAAGGTGGAAGGGTTAAACTATTTACCCTATCCATTGCCGAAAGTGTTAGATCAGGGGGATAACAGTTAAACAGCTTCACGTCCCTGTAACATCGCACCCAACCAGCAACAGGCTCAACCGTTCGAATTACTAACAAAGTTAATATTGGATCTATGATAGTATCAACTAGTTTGTTACTACTCCCCTAAAGTCACCTTTCCCCATTCATACTCCATCGCTAACACACAGGGATGGCTCACAAGCTTCACCAAGTTGGAATCCCATCGTAATTCATCCCAAGCCACAAGTTCAATGCTAGCGTACTTCATGTGTTCAAATTACAGTCTTCGCGTAAAATACGAGTATCCCCTCCACCTCCGAAGAACGGGATTTGTGCTTTTCGTCAAAATCATAACATTGTTTGAATGAACCTTCAAGAAGCATTCAATGCATCGAACTGCTTAGGAAAGAAATATAAGAAATAAAAGAGATGGAAAAAATGGTTTTTCTTTTTAACAAAAGAGTTTGGAGTCACGGACTGGATAGACAATAGACTATAGTTAAGGATGGGAGAAAATCAGAGAAGATATTCTAGGATCCTAGAAGATTAAACGAAGAACTTGAATATAGACGTCTCGAAGCCAGTAATGCAGCCTGCAAGGCTCAACCTCCGTAAAAATTACGACTACAGCGATTTGTATGTATTAATCGGGAAAATATTAATCCAACGTTTGTTTTGCTGTATTAAACACACTCAAAGTTTGTGAGGACTATCAATAAAAAAACACAGGTTTCTCAGTTTTCTAAATTTCCATTTTAGGTCTACAGTAAGTCAGTAAAAATATATTAGCTTGAGATCTTGTGATATGATCTACTTTTTACCGAACCATTCACTACTTAGGTCACCTAAAACGTTTATTATTTTGCATAAACTGCGTCATTCTGATATGAAACTATGGGAACTAAAATATCTGTAATATTATGAGTTAAAATTTACAATTTTACGTGAACAAAACCGGTTACATAGGTACATTATTTCTGGAAATAATGTAACAGATATATAACAACTAAGTCGGAATGGGAGGATAGATTTATTGGATTTGTTATAGAAATTGACGAATTCAATCAATCTATCAATTTGTTACTTCCATATTTACAGAGTAAATGGAAGTATTGTGATCGTCCTAAAATCGAGAATCGGAACGGAGCTTCAGAAAAAACTTTTTCTTATACACATTTACTCAGAATCACTTCCTGAACAAGTGTCTGTGTGTCCGTGTGTCCGTGTGTCTGTGTGTCCGTGTGTCCGTCTGTCCGTGTGTCCGTGTGTCCGTCTGTCCGTCTGTGGTCATTTACAAAAATGGCCATAACTCCCTCATTTCTCAACCTTTTTTCAAATTTCTTGAACTGAAATGTTTGTCTTGGCAAGACCTAACACCCTGTTTAATCGGAATTCGTATTACGCACAGTACTTCCGATATATTTGCATTTTTAGTGTTTTCTATTTTATTTTTTTCCGGCCTCAAAAATGAATCGATTTGAGCGTTCTTGGTCTTAAAATCTTTGTTTTACCTTGCAGAATATGTGGATATTTTTTACATTCCGAAAATGTAGTGTTTTTCAATTTTGGGCGAATTTTAAAATTTTAATAGTGAATTTTTTGATATTTTTGGCCTAAACACCCTTAAAAACAGTCAAAATATGATCAAATTGTGTCACAATTTTACGTTTCAAAATATGGAAGTATTGTGTGTTATCTACGCACCACTGGTTAAAAATACAAAAAATATGCGAAGTGACGTAAAAAAATGTGAAGAAAAAATTCATCTATCAAATAAATAGAAATAAGTATGCTAAGTAACATTTAAAAAATAAAAATAAAGAATACATCGATTTATTGATGATTCTGAGTAAATGTGTATAGGCAAGTAATAGTTTTTTTTCTGAAGCTCCGTTCCGATTCTCGATTTTAGAACGATTACAATACTTCCATTTACTCTGTAAATATGGAAGTAAAACTAGTACGTACCCAATAAGTAGATAATCATTAGAACATTCGGAACAGGAAAGTCAAATTCCGACTGAAAATAGCAGTTTTTATTCCTTGGAGCAGCTAAATACACAGTTCAAAACATGTGCAGTTGCTTCGAAAAGAACAGACCTTCGTAAAAATTACGAGTGAAAAGGTTACGTGAAAGGCTAGAGGTTCGTAAAAAATGCGATCTACATTTCCGTAGATCCGTTCTACTCGCCTAACGACCGTCCTGGCGATAATGGACAATGCACAGACGGAAGGGCTCTGAACCCGTGGAAGCACTCCTGGAAGTTCAACGAGGTGAAAGCGCTCAATCCTACTTTTTTTGAAAGAAAACTGTTCGTAATTTTTACGACGTCTAGCCGTCTTGGGTTGAGGATACGAAGTGGTAACTACCAACACTGGAAGAAATTTCCTAGCTCAGACGTTAGTGGGTCGCTGATTATGGTTGTCTGGACCTTAAGCCAAAATACCAGATTCGAAGAAGTAAATAAAAAACTAACGAAGAAGAGAACAGGAAATAAAGAAGATTTCGTCAGAATTTAGCAGAATAATTATCCTATGACATCCATGAGTAGTCAATGTAATCGTGTGAATAGTGAATGCTAAGTGAACAATAAAATTTCTGTTTGCTTCTGTCGCCGTTCTTAAATCAGGTAGTTTCGCTGACAATAAGGCAAAGCGATAAAATGACGAAAAGGCAGGAATTATATTTTTCCCGAATATTTCCCGCTATTCTCATCCATTCAATTTCAAAAAATACCAAAATTCATTCCGAATTGGTCGGTAGGACTACGTAAGTGGATTATTAGTACATTCAGGTACCTACGTAACACCAACTAAATTGTTCTCTTGTTCATTCCACAAACTTCGTTGAGGTAGGGAAACGGTCCACCTCTACGACTAAGGTTGCAATTAAGTTGGGTACCATAGACGCCTCTAGCGTCCCCTCAACTCGATCTCTTGAAATTTAATTAATTTTGTAAAGTTGATTAAGTTCGGCAAGGCTAATCACTTTTACCGTGGTGCACCTACGTCTACCAGCCTTCCTTCAAGTAAAAATTTCATTACCCTGACTACGGTAGAGAGTAATAACTTATAAGAGAGCAGAAGCACGAGGGGTGGTAGGAATCCGTGGGTGAAGTGATGATACTCAACTGCTGGGAGGGAAACGCTAAATCTTTCGATTCCCTCCGTTCCTTTTTCAATCTATTGTGAGGTTAATTAAAGTGTCTTGCACGGCGCGCCGTCCGATCGTACGCTGGAGCTTCTCCCGTTCCAGCAGATCCTTCCCATTCTCGTACCCAGGTTCGTTTCTGTGCGTTCGTTCCATCAAGCCTATCTCGGTCTCCGTTGCTCGAGCACGTCTCCGACCATTCCTTCCTTTACAGCACCACGGCTTCCCTCCGCTTCATCTTTTCTGCTGCAAGCAGCGAGGGTTCCCTCACCCTGGAACTGAGAGCAACGTGTACGTGTGGCTGTAAAATGCGATAGGTACGGTACAGTGGCGTCTCCTGCCCTCAAACGCACACTGAGACCATAATATTATTGAACAATCGCGAAGGGAATATACGAAAATTTATTCAAAACAGCGTGCTTTTCTCAGTCGAACATCAATTCCAACTAAATGCGAATGAATAGGAGGGGAGAAAAAACGCATGATGCAACCAAATCCGAAACAAATCAGTGTTTGAATTTTGAACTGATAAGGTAAGATCAGTCAAAAAACAAACTACCACTAACCCCATAGCCCCAACCATTAATGTGCATCCGACAAAAATGCACGGCGATCCACACGTCCTCCCTCTCCACCCTCGCCACTCTCTCTTCTTTCTCCCACCTTCCCCTTTCCATCTCTAGTTCCGACGCTTTGCCCGACGGTTTTGTTGTTGTTTTTCCGAGACGATCAATGGTAAAGAGCTGAGAATAGTGTGACAGAACCTAATAAATTTATTATTATGTATGAATGTCGCTTTTTATTTTTTCTTTCTCATCTTGGTCAGGTGCTCCTGCTAGTACCATCATCCTCCGAATGGAACACCCAGCTGGGCCGTTTTGCTGCCTGTGGTGATCCCTCTGCTCGTCCATATCATTTCAATTGCTTGGTGCATGGAACTGCAGAAAGTGCAAGTATGTTTAGCTCCAGTTTCTCAAAATCCAAAGTGAGAGCAGTGTGACGCTTCCTCGAATATATTTTACAGACATCGAGGAGCGAAAAGTTCTTCGGTTGACAGCCGTTATAAGTGAATGCAGCAGTTCAAACGCCTGCGCGCCCTAACATATTGTGAGGCAGTATGAGAAATGCAGGGGCTGGAACATCTGAGGCAACAGCAAGAGCAACAGGATAATCATATGCTCAGGTTATTGATAAATGCATAACTGTGAAACAGTTGCAGCGTTTTTTTTTTGTTCAATTTCTTCAATAAGTACCACGTGATAGCATCGACGAGATTCTATTAAGTTGAAATGATCGTCGAGGTTTTAAAATGGAAACTAATAGAAGGTAGTGCTATTGCTCCTCTCTTGGAAGCCAGGGTTAAAAGCCTTGGAAACTTTTACACTAGAACGGCGTAAGAAATGGCTGTTGAAGGTATAGAGGAAAATAACGACTAGATGGAAACAGTGGGTGCTCGGTGCTGAGGGCCTACCTAGGGATAAATTTTAAAACATTCCTAAAGAGAATGCATCCTGAGTAAAGGACCTCTCCGAGCCGCTGCTTCTCCGATTTTAGCTAGGTGAGCAGTTAAACCTGTAAATGAGTTTTTGTTTAGAGCCATTTTTTCCGCCATAAATGGAGCGAACAAGGGAGAAGGAGAAAATACTGCGGGGCAAGTTTATATTAAATGCGAAATTCCGCACTCCCTTCTATTCGTTAGGGAAGACGGTTAATGTAGATCTGCGCAAGCTGTGAGAAGGGCGCGCTCGCATACCATCTTGAGCCTCGTTCAAGTTCTATCCTAGCTTGGCCTTGGTTTCCACCACGCAAGCCCCCAGCCCCCATTCACTTTCTCTCGTTCTCTATTTCACTGCTGTTTCGCTGTGGTGGTCGGGTCTCCGCACCTATTTCATAACGCTAATGTACCAGGAATATTACTCCCCGAGAGAACGGCAGTGGTGGCGTATCTGAGGCCTTGCTCAGTTTTGAGTGGAATGTAGCACCAGCACTACCAAGGACAAGACTTTTGAGAGTGGCCCACACCACCGCAGGAGACAAGAGGGAAGTATACACATTAATTTCAACTTTCCGCCAGGCCCTGCCTAACGCCGGAATGGCTTCTAGTTGATGCACTCCAACGTGGCAGAATATATGTCAATTAAAACGGTTCTAATTTTCGCAGCATTCCCTCTTTATCATTCTTCAAATTTGAAAACTGACAGCCCATGAGAGGCACGATTGAATACCCATAAATAGAGCTACATTCCAATTTATTCGACACTGTGCCGGGCGGATCCCAGGCGGACCCTCGCCATGTCTCCTCACTCTTCGGCGCGCTGGCGACTCAGGTCCTACTCTTGTCGCTGACACAATTTTTGCCCATCATACTTTGTGTTCAGCCTAATCAGTTTGCTTTAATTAACACGTTGGGTGCCGGCTCAAAGAGTGACGTGCGTCTCTGTTTGCTGAACTTTCGCCTTTGATATAAGCCGTACAGGTTAGCTCTGTAGTCGCCCTAAAACTGAAAAAAATTTACTTAAATACAATTGTGCCCAGAATCACTTCCTGAACGAGTGTTTGTGTGTCCGTCTGTCCGCCCGTGTGCATTTACAACCAGTTGTGCGTAGATAACACACATTACTTCCATATTTTGAAACGTAAAATTGTGACACAATTTGATCATAGTTTGACTATTTTTAAGGGTGTTTAGGTCAAAAATATAAAATAACTCACTATGCGAATTTTACAACTTGCCTAAAATAAAAATACACCAATTTATTCGGATATAAAAAATATCCACATATCTGCAAGGTAAAACAAAGATTTTAAGTCCAAGAACGCTCAAATCGGTTTATTTTTATGCATAAAATAGTTCTAGAATCAAAATCTGCAATTAAATTTCTTTGCCCGTCCGCCGTCCGGGGTTTTTCAAACAACAGAAATTTTGTAGGTTTACGTTAGGCACACCCCCTGAAACCTTTGTTAGTTTACGTTTCAATTTTTTTTCATGTTTCAGAGGTTCTACAATCCAAATCAGCAATAAAAAATGTTTTTCTACAATAAAATAAATAAATTTATTGTTGCAAAGAAACTTTTTTGTTTGTGAAAATACGGTCAACTCTTAATACCGTACCCGCTGTCAACCGTTGATATGAGGAACCGCAGCAGATAATTTTTAATCGTATGGAAAAATGTAGAATAAATAGGCCGAATTACGCACCGGCATTTCAAAATCTCAGCCACGTTGTGTTGGTAAAGGAAGATCTCTATTCTTCGGGGAAAGTGTAAAAGCAAAAAGCCCGCTTCACAAAGATGTGACTATTTTCTTTCCACTGCTGCGAGCTGACGACCCATCTCCCCCCCCCCGGTGCCCCTGCGCCTGGCGACCAGCAGGCAAAACAGCAAAGACTTGGTCGGAGGGCGGAAGGGATTTTTATTTCACAGTCGACCTCTCTCATGCGCTTGTTTATCATTTTTTTTGCTTTATGTTTCATTCGCACCCGTATTTCTCTCATTTTTCCAACTTTCTCCATCTTTGTCTGCAATGTTTTCCTCCTTCCTCCCCCTGTTTGGTTCGTTGTATTCCTACTGAGCTCTCATCTCTTATGAATTTCCTTATCAAGATAAGCCTGTAACATGATACTCTGTATTTTTAGTCATACCTTGCGAAGCCACCACTCAACCAGTTCCCTTCTCTTTCCCTTCATACTCTCTCCCTGCGTCATCTAAAAAACGTTAACCACCATTTTTCCGCTATCCTGTCTTCTTAGGCAGGTAGCTTCATATTAGTCTCACCATAAGCCGCAGTATCTTACGTAATACAATAATTATTTGATCCATCGCACATGGGTGTGGTAAGGCACAATCCCAAAAATACTATGTGCAAAAAGACATTTTAACATTTTATTATTACTTCGCGTTCTTGTTGAGTCTTCATGATGCAATGATTGAGGCTTTCAGGAAATAATGTACCAAATTTTACCTACCACTATGTCACTGATCTACTTTGCAGCAATTTATTATTATTATTATTATTTTAACCGTCTTCAAAGAGTAGGTTACTCAAGTTGACTTGTACAGATTTTTTTTAATATGTCTGTTTTGCTCTCACGCAGCCAATTTCAACAATTCTTTCACTGGGATGTCGAGAAAGCCTGTTGTTCGGTACTAACATTTCCCCCATATTATTTAAAATGATAACATCAACACAATCAAAATTGTAACTTGGAACTTGTTTGCCACCAACGCCTTTTTTATAATAATTATAATAATTATCTTCCAACACTATTCCTAACATTTTCCGACTTTTGTTTTTTAGGTGATACAATGAGTTTAGAATTGTTTGAGTATTTTTCTCGAGTCGGTTTCAAAAAGTCGGTTTTATTTTTCGTTAGATTTTTTTTCATTATTTCGGTACCTATATATTTTTTTCTTTACCTTTACAAGCTTTATGTGAGTTAGCGAAGGTTGGATCTTGAAAATCACCAAGTTTACACTCTCTTTTATTTACCTTGACCGAGAAAGGAAACTACCTTGTTTTCGTTTCCACCTATGAAACTCGGTCGTTTTTCACCCCCACGTCCGATATTTTCAGCCATTTTTTTTCTTTCTTGGCCCTGTTTTGCCATTAGTCGTCTTTCTGCTTGACCTCTCTCGTCCTTCAACATTCCTCCATTTGCTGGTGCGTTATTCTTCAAAGGATTTCTACCTCCAATAACTCGACTCAACCAAAGATGGTCTGGCATTGAGTCAATACCGGCCATCATTGATGGAACCGTCGACGGAACGTCCGGTGACGGCCTTTGCTTCGCATTCTGCCTTCAGTTGTCCCGGCATAGAAGTCATACTGACCCATTAACTTTCCTTCCTCGATTGATTTCATAGAACTAATATCAAACATAAAACTTCGTTATCCATTCCCTCTGAGGACACGAAATATAGAATATTATGGGAAGAAGAGAATATTACTAACTCAGCAGCACTTACCTTGAATTTGAGTCTGGGGTGATAGGAACATTTGAGGAAAGCTCTACCACACAGATTGAACGGGTGCTACCGAGTAGGTTGCATAAACTGCCCCTCCCCCCAAAATGCTCCCAAAATGGAAAAACATCGATACGTACCATTTTTTGTTTGATTTCATATGGCATTCATGCAGGGGTGCCCAGCCCCCCCAAGGGCAATGGCGCATGCCCCCCCCCATCCAAGTGTAATTCCCCCCCCCCCAAGTACCCCAATACCCAACCCTTTAGTTTTTAACATTGGTCAGTGTGTGACGATAAAATTCGATCTTGATGATATGGTAAATTATTTATCAGTACTTTTAACTGTTGAGTAATTCTCATTTCTATGGTTATCGTCATGGTTTAAAATGTTGACATAAAATCTACAAAAAAAAAAATCATGCCCCCCCCCCCCAAAAAAAAATGTTGATGGCGCAAATTGCGAAATGCCCCCCCCCCTTCTGGGCACCCCTGCATTCATGCAAGATCTATCGGATGGTAGGTGACGCACAGTCAATCCGATTGATCCTTACAGCCCTAACCAGCACTTAGGTCTCCCTTCATCAAAACACCTACGCAAGAGCCTCCTGTCAGAATCAAACCTCTTATTCACTATCAGAAAGTTGAACGCACCCTCAGCCTCTATTAGGGATAGCTAAGCCCATTCAACTTCAGCGATGTACAATCGATGCCAATTATTGGCTCGTTGTGGGAAATGATCACCACTTGTCAGTCAGTATAGCAAGATCAACCACAGGCGACTAATAATTGGCCAATTAACAGTCCCGTAGGTCGGTAGCCATCGGCAGCGGTGATGGCAGGCGATCTACTACAACGCCCTCCTCCACCCCACCCCCACTCTCTCCACCCGCCCCTTTCCCTATGGATCTGCCTTCCGAATATCCATCGCTCGCTTATTCTCGAAACCGCTCCTATTTTCAACTCTTCCGAAACCTCTAATTTCCACTTGGATCATTTTGGATCAAAGCGAAGTGAGAAGAAAAACTTTCTCCGGCCCTCTGTTTAACCTCTATCTCTTTCTATTCCAACCCTTCGGCACTTCAACGGTTAGAAAGCGATTTAATCAATGGGGTTTCATTAAAAGTTTTACTGAGGTCCGATACAAGCCCACGAACCTCTCGCCGAATGACGCCCAACCACCTTTTCGCGTTTCATTGCCCTTTCCAACTATCTTTATCTTATCCTTTCGTTGTGGTTTTCTTTCTCTCATTCTAGCCGACCGCACAACATCCCCACCACAACCAACTGTCTTCTTCGCAACACATTCACGAACGATTACAATCTTACCACGCCAAATTACTCCAACTCGTGCAGTAGCAGCTTCGAACTCAAAAGGTCCGGCTCACGATTCAGGGTTGTGCATGAACAATCTATAATACATCCGGATGAGTATTCATCTTCCAAACGTATTAAATCTTCAGACAACCAGTTGCCCGCATGGTTCAATCGATACCCAAACAATTTTCAACTCACTCAAAAGAAAAAAAAAAGAAAAAAACGCAGTAGATCAATGACATGTGCACATCATTTTTCTATGCATCCTAAGAATTCTGGAAACTTTGCACAAGGGTTCATTTTTCGATTGCAAATACAAACCATAGGTATACTTCTGAAACGCGGAATTCACGTATTATTATCTTATCATTTCAGTATAAATTTGTATACTTTTTTTTCAACCCAGCAAAAAAGGTAAATTATTAACTTTGCTTGATAGATACCTACCTATCTTAATACGTATAGATACGAAAATCTACCAATATTTTTAGCGCAACAAATCGTTCATTTTTATTAAATTGACTGTAGGTGAATACCTAAATTTGTGAAAAAAGGATGAACTTTTTAAAAATATGTGGTTTGGGTCAAAAATGCGAAAATCGATATCAACAGGTATAGCAAAAATACCTCAGTGAGTCCCAGAACGTATTGAATCATTCCATCATCTTAAACCTTGACAAATATGTGGATACACAAAACTTCCAACGATACATTAAATATTACGTGGGATGAGGAATTTTCTCGGCGTAGTCTTGGATTATCTCTTTGTGCCAGTACTATCGGCTATTGGCCTTCTTCAGCAAGACCCAGAGTTTTGATTTCGGATTTTGATGAAGCCCAACACGAATGAAACATGTTGATGAAACAAAAAATGCGTTAGATTTTTAAATTTTAATCTCTCAGGTTAATTACATTAGGTAAGTACATTACATTGCATTGAAGATGCCTAAACCAGTGATGGTGAATGGACCAAAACATTCGAAGGTTAAATGACACATATCGTGACGTGATAGTGCAGTGGCAATATTTTTTCAATGATACTGTACCTACTATCCCCGTCACGGGCAAGTGCAAATTTTCTTTTAAACTCAAACATTGCATTCCTAATAACTCGGTAGGCACCATAAAAAGTTCCCCATTCGACCGGTGGATGAATATCAGAGGTAGTATAATATTCCCGATCCTACACCGTGCTGTAATAACGTCTCCTATGACCTAGTTCACTTTGATACCCTTCATACCATATAAATCTTATCACTAGCGGATCATAGCTCGTTGAATCAACGGTTTTAAGGTTCAATTCTATTCTTAATGTTTCCAAGCTAAACGGCTCAAACTCTGGAAATCAATAGCCAGCTCGGCGGGGCCCTCATAAGTTTGATTTCTCGACAGGCTCGTATAAATTTGACGACCTCCCTTTACCAGGGCTCAGTAAATGCGCGGCCGTTTCCGCAAGCGGAAAAGAGAAGAATTGCCCTGGCGTCTTCCAAAGCGCTCAAGGTTAGAGCATTGGAGGCCTTCGTTCGAATCTTCTTCTTCGTCTTCTTCTTTGCCAAGAGCCAAGCTGTATTATCCTTCCTTTGAAGTCGATCGTCCCCATAAATCCGAATGGCTTCAGTTCAGCTCAGATAGTAGGAGTGAGGTATCTATTAGCATATAAAATGCCATAGAAAGGAAACGAGGACCTGCAGTGTGGGAGGGATGGATTGTGATCGTATAGCCAGGTTACGTAAGTAGGCGAAACAGAAGAACAGGCGGCAGAGGAGAGGTTGGACCGATTTTCCAACAAATCGTAGTTATACCCAAACATGGAGGAGGCTCTGCTTCTCAGCAGGAAGTGCAGATGAAGCCGCAGAAGGTGATTTACGCCAAGGAGGAAGATCGTTCAGCACCTTATGATACCACGGATCTCGGAGCAGGCCGCTTCGCAGGAGTTCAATCCACGCAAAACAATGTGACTTGATTCCGCAGACGAATTTGAATCCATAAGTAGCATTTCGACGATTCGCTACGGAGATAGATGAGCGCACTCTCGAATCTGGGAGTTTTTGCAATCCGATTCCGAAGGATAATAGATGGATAGCGAACGAGCAATATTTGGCCTACCTCGTACGGCTTAATTCGTACCAAACACTTTGATAGAAGACGACCTGAGCCGGGCCCGTCGGCGTATTCTTTCTGAAGGGATAATGATGATGATGATCGCAGGCGGAAATACGTTCAGCCGATCGACTCGGACTGCAAAGCTGACGAATTCTCGGAGTGATGAGATGAATTTTGAGGAAATCCCGAGTCGAATCTGCGATGATTTCCAAGATGATTTTAGAATCGTTTTTGAGGTTTTCTTTTTGACGCAGTTACTGTAAAATGAAAGTTGCTTCATCAAAATATGCACGATGGATATGTGGCAATGTGATAAACACTACTTCTCGGGGATACTTACAATCCACGACATCAAGATATTAAGGAGAATTGGGGCCCCAAGGGGCTGGTGACGAGAAAAGCAAAAATCGAGCTTCAGCTTATCCAAAGATCGCGCGAGGAATGGCCGGAAAGTTGGCAAGTGGCGAATTCAGCCAATTTTTCCCCATTTTTCTTATAGACGCTTCTACGATATAGCTACCGTTTTCGGGATAGTCTCATTCGAATCAACATAAAAATCTATAAAACTTATGCCTTACTCGAGTTCGTCGTTTTGTTGCTTAATTAATACGATTCCAGGTATTAGGAGACTTTAGGTGCAAGAGATCTTTATAAAGAATTGAGCCCGTGTTGAACCAAGGTTGGTATTGATTATTCCTGGAAGGAATCTCCAGCCAATTAGGAGAAAAAGTGTTGATGGCAGACGGATATACATTTTTTTTATTGCAGATCCCGATTGTACACGCTTTAAAACAAAAACCATGAAAATTTCAAGTGCAAATCAATTTTTTTAAGAGCAGATCATTTTCTTGGGCGATTACAATGGTTTATTATCTAATAAAAACCTAAATGGGCACAAAACCTTGCGAATAAAGTTTTGTATTTGTAAAAATTGTATTTTTAATACCTACGATAAATAATAATTGAAAACTTTTCTGTACCTAAATTGACTCAAATTTAGTATGCCTAGTTATCCTATCATATTGTAGTTTTTCAAATTATAGCTATGGGGTTCTACAAAGTTACAAGCGCAACTGACAATGAATTGATGAATAGCAAAGATTTTTGAGCATCAAAATAAATAGTGGACAATTTGTTTCGAAATTTGTTCCGTGATTCTCACACCTAGGGTAAATCCGTAAAGTGTCAGGAATGGTAAGTAACGTCACCCTAATTTTTGTATGCCTAGTGAGTTGATGATGATGATAATTTTCACCTGTTTTCACAATAAGAATAAACAATGTTAACGAGATTCGTCGCAGGAATTTCTCCTGTTTGAGGAGAAGGTGTAGCCGATCCGTTGAGGTTTTAGTTTTTTTAGTCTCGCCACACCTAGGTATGCTCGAAATATAGGCGTAGTCGAAAAAAGAAAACCTTAAGACGAAATTTTATCGAAGAAGGTGGCTTGATGAAGAACTGATCAAAAATGCCTGCGCAGAATTTTTACAGCGTCGATTATTCTTTGTTTTTAGGGTATGCTTTTATAAAATATATATAAACATGAAGTATGTCTTATAACAAATTGTATAATATAATATATTATATTATATTTGATGCTCGTTAGTCTCTTGGCCTTCGTTAAAGAGCTTGAAGCAACAACATTTTTTTTTGGTTTCCTTTTGGTTTCAGGTACCTATGTCATTTTACCGGATTTTCCATCGTATGACGCACCTTTCACCAAAAATAATTGCACAAGCAAGGCAGCTTCAAGGGCTTGCTAGTAACCCACCTCATGATATTATCAAGCTGGCAAAGTCTAATGAGCACTTCGCTTGGATTTAACCCAAAGCGTTAAGTTCATAGAAGATCCTTTGTGTTTTTTTAAGAAGGAACCATTCAAAAGACGAAAAGGGTTCATAATTAAGAAGAGCAAGCTTATTAATTGCATAACTCTGGTTGTGGGGGACCTCGGAACTATCGACAAAGTGATTCACGTAGGTGGTCAATAACGTTTCTCAACGTCTGGGAACAGTCAACAAAACTGTCTGCTATTGATTTTTCGTATCATGGACCACAAGTTTTGCACGTGATAATCATGTATTTGAATCAAAATTAATCGAGAGAATTAAAGGAAAGATTTCTGAAAAAATTGTTTTATTACCTCGATACTTTCAATTCTATAGTTGCGACCCTTGCCTTGAGCGGCAGGGCACGCCCAGGAGAACTTCGGTTATCGGACGAAGAGCCAACGCTTGGCAATGCGGGTTTCTTAGCTTATTTTGCGTTTTTTACGTATTTCCAATTCGCGTTGATGACATCAGGCAAGTGTATACGTTGCCTATTAGTAAGATACAAACTAAGCAGGGTTAGTAGGCAAGAAGACGATTCGTTTCCATCTAATGGAACGGAACAAGTTTAATAATTGAATAAACCGGTTTAGTGAGTACGGCATCGCACACTAACACGTTTATGGAAACTTTCCCGTCACGAACGCGTTATTCACAAGAACATAACCAACCATATCGAGAAGCTATTCGGCCGGAGAAGCTATCGCTTTCAGTAGCAGTGCCACCGTCGTCTTTCGGATACTAAATAAGAGCGGAGGCATTTACTCCTCCGTGTGTAGGTACAGGTTGGCTGTATATAATATTCAGTAGAACGCCGCGAGCTGTGTTCGAGGTGATACTGAAGTTTCTGGCGGTGAACGTATTGAGAATGTTAACTCTTAATATACGTACAGCATGCTCAGCAACCGGTAGCTCCACTTACCAGCATGTCCGGGATGTAATAGGTACTTTCATCCTTGATCTATCGCTGCCGTTGAAAGCTGAAGTTCACAACTCCAAGGTGAGTACAGGGAGCATCCAGTACTTCCGCGCAGTTTAATCCTTGCCTTGGACGATGCTGAATGATTTTTATCTTCGATTTATGCTGGGTTCAACAATTTGGTTTATTCTTCAAATAAATATTATCCGCCTAATGAGTAGTTTCTTGGAAATGTAGACGATTAATATCCTTGTCAACGTATCCATGGGAAATTTTATTCGGGGAATAATGGGTATTCGATGAACAGACTGAATTGATGGACCCCCCCTTAGACAAATATCAAGCGGTAAATATTAAGGGACCGTTCTAGCTAGAAACTTTGAAACCATTCAGAGTTACATCCTATCAATAATTTCGAAATTTACCTCCATGAGGAAGGTCCCTAATATGCTCTCCGTAGGCCGACATTAGTGCCTAAAACGTCCTGGCATTACAAAAGAAAAATATGATTGCTCCTTTGATATTTCGGGCGCACGGGCGGTCTAGTGGCTAACGCGACTGCCTAGCTGAAAGCTATTACCGGGAGTTTTGGGTTAGATTCAAATTGCGGAATGAAAAATTGGGCCAATAGCCTTATGACCGACATCATACCTGGTAAGTATTCGGGGTTTATGGAAATTATCGAAATTGGAGGACTAAACCCTTTACTGGTAATACAAAATGGATTAACACAATTATATCCCATCATTTATATTTTCCCCCCTGATATTATTTCCTCTGTTATCATTTTTTTCTCAAGCATACATGCTTGCTCTTCTAGTATGACATACTAGAAGTATGTCATAGTATGTCATTGTGTAATAATTATACAATGTATTACATTGTATACCTACTCTTCTGATCCGATATTATTATTCTAACTTATCCAGCCGGACCGCCAAGTCTTGCGGGCATGATATAACCGCGATGCAAGCCCAATTGGCTTACCGACAACGTCCAGAAACAATGACAGAATGCTAGAGTTGAATAAAGTTCTCAGATTATCCAATTAGCTTGAGCAGATGGCCAATAAATTTACAAAGAAACAGAAAAACATTGGTAGGAGAGAAGAAAGAAAACACTGTTAAGTAGATCAGTGATATGTGTGAATTATTTTTCTGTGCATGCGAAGAACTCTGCAAAATATGCCCAAGGGTTCATTATTCGATAGCAAAGACCACTATTTCAATACTCTTAAAACGCGGAATTCACTTATTACTTTTCTAGCATTTCAGCATAAATTCGTCGTTTCAGCATAGTGAGAACCAAAGACAAATTCCGATATTTTTCCAATGTTAATTTTGCTGACTTGTAAATAACACTAAATTCTTTATATTTAGGGTATTAGATGAACAGAAGTTGTTGTGGGGATTTTTGTTGCTGTCGAAGACGTTTTTGTGGAAGTTTTTGTTGTTGCTCTTGTAGTTTTTGATTTATTAAAAATTGTGAAAATTAAAAATAGTCAAAAATGATTCACTTAAACTGCAATAAATCCTAAACGGTTGAAGCTACCGCAGTGGCAATGGTTTCATTCGGTTCAGCATGTGCAGATTATTCATCTGTGTATCCGAATAGCACTTTTCAAATTTTGCACAAGTTAAGTAAAACTTTTTTCGACCCAGCAAAAAAACTGGCCTTAAAATCAAGGTAGGGTTCTGTCGAGATTAGTACCAACTAGCTACGGAACCTGATTTTGGTGACAATTTCAAACGTTTACGAATACTCCTTCCCCCCTCAAAAACACCGAACGGCGAACAGCGGGCGGACAAAAGATTTTTATTGCAGATTCAAATTATACACCCCTTGAAGCGTAAACCAACAAATTTTCAAGGGGTGTTCAAATGTAAGGTGCATTTTTCCCTGGAGAGAGAGTCTTGAATGCTGTATCGTAAAAACTGAGTATTTATTCATTTATCTAATTTTAATCGAATTGGCAAAAACAGGTTCCTTCGGAAATGGGTACTCTTTTCATTCGTTCGTGTCAATAGAAATTTCGCTAACACTAATGAGAGCCCTTGAAGAGGGATAGATTAAAGGGCCGAGATGAAACATAATGAGGTGGGCACGGGTGGAAAGTGGGGGGTGCCTAATTTCACACTACAAGCGTCAATAAGGTCCCCGCTCCAGTTGAACCGAGGGAGAGTGAGATTGGTATCATAAGGTGGACGATGAGCGGTTGAGCGAGAGGGTTGCCGATAGCCACTGCAGCGGGAACGAGAGAGAGAGCGATAAGGGAAGAGTCGAGCGTTTTCCAAAGGTCGATTAGCGCTCCCCCTTTTACAAAAGCTTCCCAGATTGAGGGAATGGCCTTAGCCGACGCGCAGACAGGCCGTGCACACAAACGAAGGAGCAGTTTTCTCTTGGTGGGAAAGGGGTGCTGGCGTACGTGGGGCGTCACCCATCCCCTTCCGTACAGACGCCGGGTTGACGTCGTCCCTCCACCCTAGTCGGCTAAGCCCCCGGTTTCTAGCGATCGTCATCCCCGAACGCTATCCCGTCCGCCTATCGGAGACCGAGGGCCGTTCGAGCGATAGATTAAGAAGCTAACGCCCTCTGAACCTTCACTCTTCTTCTGTCGACCCCCGTCGTCTTAAACATCCCATCAGCGTCACTACTAATGACTAATACACAACTTGACTTCAAGGATCAAAAAAATATTATTTTGAAATGTCGAAAATTCGTCTTCAAACCAGTCGTCGACTTCTAAAATCCAACCAATTTTGACTTACAGGGAGTGGAAAAGGAACCGATACCCGAGGAATCCAGCTAGATCAGAAAATTCAAAAACGGATCAGTAGACCATTCGAATTAGCATAAACGCGAAACCAGTGGCGCGTAAATAACACACAGTACTTCCATACTTTGAACCGTGAAAGTGTGACTCGATTTGATCATATTTTGACTGCTTTTAAGGGCGTTTAGGTCAAAAATATCAAAAAACTCAATACGCAAATATTAAAATTCCCCCCAAATTACGCCACATTAACCGACTATCAAAACGCTGCTAAGTAGATCAGTGACATGTGCACATCAGTTTTTGGTATAGCCGAAGAACTCTGCAAATTTTGCACAGGGGTTCATTTTTCGATTGCAAAGACAAATCTTACGATACATAGGTTCTCCTCAAACACGGAATTTAGTTGTTATTATTCTAGAATTTCAGTATAAATTGGTGTTCTAGATGGGGATTTGGAAAAACGTTTTTTCAACCCGCCAAAAAATAATCACCCTCTTTGCTTGGTCCTCCTTGCTTGACCTACCTATCTATCTTTTCAACGCAGCGCGTCGTTAATTTTTGTTGAAATCATCATTTAATCTATTCTTATTTACCTACATAACTAACAGAATAATAATTAAATAAATAAATTATCTGAATAATTAAATAAATTTATTTATTATTATTATTTATATATTATTTTATAATTAAATAAAATTTATAATAATTAAATTAAAAATGCGTCAAGAATGCCCCAGAACCATTGTTGAAGCTTGACTCGCTCTCACGTTGCCAAGCGCAACTGGCCTAGTGTGAGTGCGTCACTTTGTTGGTGTCATAGGCTAGTGGTCGTAAGTAGATCAATCAACTGTATCTAAGAACCGATGCCGAATTCCCAACTTTTTCCAATTTTTGTTTTGCTGATTTGTGTAATTTGACCAAATTCTTTAAATTGAAGATATTGGGAGGACAGAAGTTTTTGTGGGGATTCCAACGAGTGGAAAACGAATTTTGTGGCTCGAGTAGTTTTCGAGTTATTAAGAATTGGGAAAATTTTGAAAAACTCAAAAATGCTTCACTAAAACCGCAATAACTCCTAAACGGTTGAAGCTACCGGCGTGGCGATGGTCTCATTCGATTCAGCATAGAAAAATCTATAGAAAATGATACCTCACATGCCTATGTTTCAAATTTCCAGAAAAACACGAATTTTTCCCCACTTCAACAGCTGTTTTACTGACCTTAAAAGTAAGGTAGGGTTCTGTCGAGATGTTAGGACCAACTAGATACGGAACTTGATTTTTGGTAAAAATTTCAAAATTTTTCGATAACTCCTTCCCCCTGAAAAACCCCGGACGGCGGACGGCGTACGGCGTACGGCGGACGGCGGACGGACAAAAAATTTTTATTGCAGATTCGGATTCTACACCCCTTGAAACGTAAACCAACAAATTTTCAGGGGGTGTTAAAAATTTTTTTTTCCTGACCGATTACAAAGGTTCATTTCTATAGAAAAATGAACCAAAAATCCACATATTTTGCGAGGGAAAACAATGATTTTAAGACCAAGAACCGTCAAATCAGTTCATTTTCTTCCGAAAAAATATAAAACACTAAAAATGATATTATATCGGAAGTACTGTGAGTTATTCAAATACCGATTAAACAGGGTGTTAGATATTGCTGAGACAAACATTTCAGTTCAAGAAATTTGGGAAAACGTTGAGAATTGAGGGAGCTATGGCCATTTTTTTAAATTACCACACACGGGCTGATGGACACACAGAAAATTTTCAAGGGGTGTTGTAAAAACATTTTGCTCTACCGATTGCATAGGTACATTATTTCTGGAAATAATGTACCAAAAATGAAAGTTTGAGGGGGTGTGTTAGAAAAAAAATTTCCGACCGATTACATAGGCACATTATTTCTGGAAATAATGTACCAAAATATTGTGTTCTAATTTCCGATAGCTCATCATTTGCTGATGAACAGCTGATAAACGATTCCGCCTCTGTTTGATGCCTTCAACTACCGACCGAATGACCGGCTTGCGTGACAGTCAACCGCTCGATAGTATTGTTATTCAAACCGTTTTCGTTAGATATATTATGTGCTTGGGTTCCGATGATTTCAACGACGTGAAATATTGTATTGCCGTATTTATGTTAGAACAGTGCCATGTGTGGCCCAGAGAATATCAACATCTAAAGTTAGATAGATCTAGATAATAGTTAGCATAGTTCTATGCTAGAATTTAAATTAAAGTTGGCACTAGAAGCGAATAAGTAGCTTCGATTTGATAAGCACTCGCAATAAGTAGGTCATTGAAATTATAAACGAATCGAAGGTCAAAATATTAGCCGATGGGTTGGCATGACCTCCAGTGGCGGGTCTGCTCTTAACCTCAGGGGGTGCACCTAAACCAAAATATTCATGGAAAAAATGCTAACGGAATATCAGACAATCCGCTCTTTTCAGCCAAACATCAATTCAAGCTGAGTGCAAATGAGATAGGTCAGTTGTGCTCACCTTCTCGTCTTCAAATCACAGAGCGATGTTTTCTTCCATAGTCAGTTTCGAGATATTTAACATCAGTTGAAATGGCCTTCAGTTGATTTCATTGTTTGGATATTGTACGGGAAAAATCGATAATAAACCACTAATTAGCAAAAAACCCGAGATCGGAGTGTGTTAGCAAAACCCAATACATAACAGAAAAAAGTTTCAAGCAAGCAAGAAAAACATTTTTTTTTTTTTTGGCTAGAGGCGGGATATGAACTGATAAGGCCGTAAGATCGATCGATTTCTACGAATTTCAACCAAGAAAAGAGTCGCCAGCATTCTGATGGCTCACAACAACTTCAAAACAAACGATATCCTTATTATGGACTACTAACCTATTCTCGATCCGAATTTGACCTTGCACTGCGGTCCTCCCTAACCACTCCCCCGTCTTTCTTCTTGACCCTCTTCATTTCTTCCTCCCTCCCCCGAGGCTTCGCTCCAATGACGATTTTATTTATGTTTTTCAGAACGGAGAAGTGTGAGAATAGTATGATAGTGATAAATTTATTAGTGAGTTGGTAGCTGTTTCAAAAACGGTAAAATTATTGAGAATCTTATTTTCTTTTTCATTTTGACTTGGGAGTGCAATGCACCTGTGCTTCTGCCAGTAGCCGCCCCTGATGATCATTCAAATTCAAAACGAAATTAGCAATTTGAATAATTGAATTTGAACACTGAAATGGTTTTGGGGGGAAACGATAATGAACATGGTTAATATTCGGGAAGTTCCACATTATTTATGCCCCAAGATGAGAAATATTTTTCTTGTATCTCATCCATTCTGGTGCAGAAATTGCAGAGTTTATCGGAAACACAGAACAATAGCGTACATATGAAACTGATCTACGTAGCAGCGTTTCTTCATCCCACATCGATAAGAGGTCCTATGTTTCAGGTTGATGTGGCAATTTGTCAAGTGACTCCGCTTCAGACGGACGGCCAGGAGAGTGTATTTCCGGAAAGATGACGAGAATAGTTGGGAGGGCAAATAGTCAACACTGACAGGGCGAAAGTGACGGGGGTACGAAAGACGGGAAGAGTTTACTTTCGTTTTAAACACATTTTCTGCCGGCGTCGCCGCCGGACGCAACTTCAACCTTTACTATCGTGAGACCTCCTAACAGACCATCTTTGCAGAGAACCAACAAGCTCTGCCACAGCTTTTTCCCAGCATCGACCACTCTCACCCTGAAAACCACGACCGTGTCAACTCATCACCGTCCAAGGCCTGGGGTAGACCACCCCGTCACCCTGTTTCTCATTCACTTCTTTCGTCCCTCCTTTTCCGGCCCACCTTTAAATCCTGCCGCGGCTCCAACCTACCGTAGCCTTATTATAGTGAAAGGAGGCAATATCACAAAGATTGATGCTGTTGTTCCTAAAAAGGAAAGCCCGGCCTTTCCGTAATCCCGCCGTTCTGTCATCATATTTTCAAACCAACTTATTTTTATTCTGTTCGAGCAGCAACGGCCAGGGCGCCCTCTTATTTTCGAGAATCTTTTCGCACCCTGTGTAACTCCTTTAAAGCTCGGCTCTCCCCCTGAACAAAATGTCTGAGAAGGTTAAAAAAGAAACATCTCGGTCTCAACTTCTCTAACACCCCAAGCCCTTTCGCATCAATCCTTTGCTTCTTCGTAATATTTTGATACAAATCGGGATTAGAAGGTCAGAGTTTTCTCTGGACTTGGCTGCAAGGTAGCCGACAGCTTTTCCTTTCCTCCTCCAACAGTTGGTCCGATTTAAGGCTGGCAAGCAAGGGGAGCGAAGGTATTTGCTCTCGCTTCATACAAGAGGCACATTCTCGAAACGAGAATCCATAAACCTTTTCTCTAATCCCAGAATCCCCAGATTTCTCAACTCTTTAGATTCGAGTACATTCTCCTAGAAAAAGTGAGGTAGACACAGTAAACGTGTTGGGAAAGCATAAGGTTTAAACGCTAAAGCGGCCACATACTGTAGCTCAATTTTTTTGCCAAATTGAGTTAGACGTCATTCTTACGGCAAAATTCTGGCTCCATTTCCGTAGTAAGAACCGCAAAAAAACCAACAATTCTGTGGCCCGTTTTGTCCTCATCCTACAAAGCAATCATTCGTCTGTATGTCAAAATGTGGCTTGGAAACGCCAATGAAATTCAATGGGCTCAACGCTGACGCCACCTCGGCCAATCACAACAAGTCGATACCACTTACTGTGCTACCTAAATCAATAATACTGAGCTTTGGCATTTATATTTCCAGGTCCCGTAAAATGATGCATCATGAAAAAGATTACTGGGTAAGCATAGCATTTCTTTAATTTGCGTAATTACTTCCATATATACAGAGTAAACGGAAGCATTGGAATAGGAATTTGTAAACCAACATGAACAAGAAAAGCAATCGATAAGTGTTACCCGGAACCTGTAGCTCAGAGCAGTCCATATTTTAACAACAACCACCTGAAACCTGAAATCAGTCGCTGGTGTCCTGTTCAATAGATAAATAACGCAAAAAGCGCTCCAGAGCTCCAATCAATCATACGAGAAATGGAGGTTCCCATAGCAAACGCTCGTAATGGCTCCTCCCTCTTCACTTCAATCTTGGACTCGCAGCGACTGACGAATGGCTGAATGGATTCTCAGGATTTCAGTCATTCATCAGCTCCTGAAGTGCGCAACAGGGTGGAGTGGGTCTATAGCGAAAAAACTGCACTCCCAGGATTAGCGATATTGTAAGGCCAATATTTTTACATCCATATTTACAGAGTAAATGGAAGTATTGGAATCGTCTTAAAATCGAGAATCGGAACGGAACATCGGAAAAAACTTTGTCGGAGCGGAAGGGAAGACAATTAGTGAATTCATAATATGGAAATGATCGAAATTAGATAACTAAACCCAGTCCTTGTTATACCCTATGGGTTGACAGAATTATTCCAGCTTTTTTTGAAAATTTAATTTTCTGAACCTTCTATCAGGTTTTTACTTCTCCATCGACTGCATTGTATCCATTTGATTCTAAAATATGCTATTAGAAGGAGTGTTTTTGATGAAATAGCAGCTAAAAATTAATTCTTGTTATAAGATCGGAGACACTTTTTTAATAGGCTTTAATCATGTCCTACTCCGTCTGGTTCTATTCTGTATAGTCGAGAGGACGATATTAACAAGGTGAGAGGCAACATATGGTCAGGCCGGACCTTGTTGTGCATCAAGGGTTTGGGGACCTTGGAACATTTTTCAACAGCGACTGCAAAGAGGAGGGCCGACCAATGAAAAAAGAAACTACGCCTAAAGGGAAGTGGGATTTGAAAATGTCCCTGCATCGAGTGAAGTACCGTAAAACTGTAGCTAAACGGCGAAGTGGTGAGCTCATGGAGGAATAAACGACCGAGGTTTAGGGTTAGAGGTTTGGAAAGGTCGTTCAGGAAAGAAGCGAAAGAATACCAGCAAAGGAGAGACCGAGAAGGGAAAATTAGTGAAGGAAAGCTGGAAGACAGAAGCAGCAGCGGAGAGTATATAATAAGTAAGGATGCAAATTTATTCAAACGCTACGCTGTTAATCCCTCCAGGCTTCCTTGTTTCTCCAGGGGTGATCATAGCGTGAAGAGCTGGAGGCGGTGACGTTTTTTCGTCCCTGGGGGTGATCATAGCTTCACGCTCAATTTATCTTATAAGTGGGAGCTAAGGGTGAGACTTTGTTGCTTCATCAGTTCACAGTTCATTCTTTACGAGCCATTTTCTCCCACCTCCTGGGGGAAGTACGGCTTGTGTGAACTATTCACTCCCCAAACTTACTTGCGAATGAATAAAGCGCAATCAGTGTTCTTTATTCAGCCCCTGGTTGAGGTTCACAACTGCCTGAACGCTAGAATCCGTTCAAGTTTGAGACCACTGAAGAACAAACTAGAGATCACTTACGTCCGATTTCACCAGCCTAGGATTTGAATTAGCCCGGTCACTACCGGAACTACAGTTACGAAGAGTAACCATGTCCGGATTATCTCTAATCCGAGGTTGGTGAAATCAACCATAAAAGTGCAAGTAGGTATTTTCTTACGGAAAGAAAACGATGATATTGATGCAAAAATTTCATCGTCGAAAAAAAACAAAAATCAGGTTTTATAATATACCCGATGTTTCCAAAATACCTGAGGAAACGAAAATTAAACACATCGTAACAGCTTTTTATGTGGCGAGCTGGTTTCAGTTTTGGTTAGGAGACATTCGACTAGCTCTGTTTCTTGAGGTTTTCGTTTCAGTTTGGGATCGGTGGTGAACGAAAGAAGACATAGAAGTAGGTCAGGAAGAAAGAAATTCGAGAAGAAGATATAGGGTTGGTCCTATTTTCAAATCTGCGCTGTTAAAAAGCACCCGTGACAACAGTTGGAAAACGCTTTCGTTCGGCACTGCTGAAGAGGTCTCGCCAAAGCACGAACAAGAATCCACGAAGCTCTATAGACACTCATGGCTGTTTGGCGATGGTGCCAAGTTCGCTAGCTGGTCGAGGCTGAAAAAACACCTACGCATCCCAGTCGAAGGGAACAAAAAACCTTCGTTTGGACAGTTTTGAGGGTGAGAGAGTGAGCCCGACGCTCTTTCGTGATGCTTTATATTATCCACTCGGATACCTTCAACCGCGTTTCGGTCATCTTTAGGAGTGAGCTTTATATCACAACAGTGGTAAATATTACATTGTGGTACCTAATTAGAATCTCGGTTAATTAAATAGAATTGCTGATGATAAACAAATATTCCCAGATCCAGCTAGATGTGCTGAGAAACACGATACAGGTCGTTTTCTAGAAATACTTATGGATGCCGCTTGAATAAATAAAAACCTTGTGTCACGCATATCCACGAATTCGACAGCCCTGGCTATATCACAACAGAGGTAAGTATCGCATTTGGGTAATAAAAAATCCCGGTTAATTAAATAGGAATGGTGATGTAAACACATTTTCCCTAATCCAGCTAGATGTGCTAAGAAACACGCTACAGGTCGTTTTCTTCTAGTACTTATGGATGCCGCTTGAATAAATAAAAAACCTAGTGTCACGCATGTCCATGAATTCGACAGCCCTGACCGATTGGCTTGGAAAAGAATTGGGGCTGTCCAAGGTTGATTTCACCTGAAACTTGAAAAAAGAGTGGGAAACTAATGTTGTAGCTCTAGTTGTTTCCTTCGATTAATTAATAATTGAGAAAATTTCTAAAAACTCAAAAATGTCTCACTAAAACTGCCATAAATCCTAGAAGGTTGAAGCTACAACCGTTGTCTAATTCGAAATTTTTTGGAAAATGATGCCTCACATGTTCATGCTGCAAAACATTTTTCCCGGTCCAACAGCTGTGTTAGTGGCCTTAAAATTAAGACACAGAAAATATTTATCGCAGATTCGGATTCTACAACCCTTGAAAAGAAAACAAAAATTTTTTCTGGTATAGGTATAGGTCTATGTTTCGTGGAACTGCTTTAACCCACGAGCTGAATAAATCACATAACCGTAACTCCTGAATAAACCGATCGCAAGAATTTCAAAGACCTTAGGCTTCATGATGAATAATGATCTATGCAGTAAACGAATTAACAATCCGCTTACTCGATACCGCCATCATTTCAAAGGCGATAATTTCCATCTGATATGGTCGACCATGGGACTTAACGCCTGACTGTCACCATCGACCGTCTGATATACAGTGGAAGTCACGACTTGATAATAGCAACGTTTACCGCTAGCGTGGACGCTTTGTTGACTTGTGAGACGATATTGTGGCGCTATCAGGGACGGTCATCAGTCAGCAGGTAGGTACCAAAGGCTGTCTATCGGTTAGCATGGCTATTGAGTATTGAGAAGGAGGAGTTATGTCCGTGCGTCTCATGGCCGATCTGGTGCTGGCTTCTCTCAGGTCAGTGGACGTTAATTCCGCCTCATTAACTACGTCCGCCCACGCCTACTGTTCATCAAGTATGGCTCAACACCTCCACAGAATGCAAACTGGAATCTTGGCTATGTTTGGCCATGTAACGTGGAGTAAATGTGTGATAATGGGTTATGCAAGGAAAAGGACACAGCGGATAATGAAGCGAATACATAGGCATGGCACTGGAGAAACAAAAGGACGAGAGTGACCTTCCTCGATTGTATTGAGCTAAAACACTGGTTACTCGAGTTGCGTTGTCGGGAGGATTTTATTTTTCTGATAGTTACATTTATTGCAATGGCTGCAAAAAAGTTGGCATTGTGGGCATATTTATGCTCAGGTATATTTATGATGAGGTGAACTTGAAAAAGCTCTAAAATAATAACAATCCGATTTTTTTAAACTTGAAACCAGTGGTGCGTAGACAACACACCCCCTATTTTGAAACGTAAAATTTTGGAACAATCCATCATTTTGACTACTTTTAAGGGTGTTTAGGTCAAAAATATAAAAAAACTCAATGGACATTTTAAAACTCGACTAACGTCATAAATCACGCCTAAAATACGGCAAGTTTTTGGAGCATAAAAAATATCCGCGTATTCCGCAAGGTACAACAAAGATTTCAAGGCCAAAAACGATCAAATCGGTTCATTTTTGTGGCCAGTAAAAAGTAAAATAGAAAAGACTAAAAGTGCTAATATATCGGAAGTACTGTAGGTAATCCTAATTTCGGTTACACAGAGCGGTCCCACTTAGGTCTTACTGAGACAAACATTCCAGTTCAAGAGATTTGAAAAAGGTTAAGAATTGAGGGAGCTATGGCTATTTTTGTTAATGATCACAGACTCGAGCTTGAAGGCTATTCTCACTTTGAACCAGTGTAACGCAGATAATACACACATTTTGACTGCTTTTAAGGGTGTTTAGGTCAAAAATATAAAAATTTCATAACTCGTTTAAAATAAAAATAATCCATGTTATCGGGGTATAAAAATTATCCACATGTTTCGAAAGGTGAAACAAAGATTTTAAGACCAAAAACGCTCAAATCGGTTCATTTTTGTGGCCGGAGTTTTTTCTGAAGCTTTGTTCTGATCCTCGGTTTTAGGACGATTCCAATACTTCCATTTACTATGTAAGTAAGGAAGTAAAAATACGTACCTACTATCAAAAAACTTTGATGGGATGGAGCATTGTTTCAATAAATGTGCACACCTTATAATCGCGATTGGTGAGTAACTGGCTTTTCGATGCAGCTCTAATGTGAGCTGTAGGTAATCGACTCATCGCGGCATTAAATTGTATAGGAAATATAGGCCACCGTTAGATGAGCTCGCGTGACAGAATGGTTCGCGTTCTCAGACCGAATGAGGCTTTTCCATGCCAAGGAATATGGCATTTGACATTCAATTTTCGTCAAAGATGGGCTCGTACCATTAAATCAGCTGATGCGAATAAAGATTTCGGGTCAAGAATTGTCACGATTTCAGTTAAACACACCTGGCTGGCTGGCGTTGTGAAGGTACCTGTTGATCGAGACGCCAGGTGAAATATTGCAAGTCCAAACTACGATTGGGCGCAATTGTATCCACTCTGAGTGCAAGTAGCTAGTATGCGGTCCTTTCATATCATTCGAATAAATTTGAAGCAGGTTGATTTTAAATTGTTGGATGCATCCAATATCCACTCTTGAACCGGGCTTCATGTGGTCGAAAGCGCTCGAGATGAATCAATGAATAAATAAGTTGACATGTTTAATTTAAAAGGACCTTGAATAGGTTCAGGGACCTGATATATTGGTCAACCATGAGTCATGATGGAAGCTGAGGTTGTCGAGCGATCTAAGGCGCTATATATGATCGGTCCACAGTCGAGGACTCGGGGGTTCGAATCACCTGTCCTGCCCTGGAACATTTTTTGTGGCCCTTGGGGTCGGTTTTTCGATTCATTTCAAGTTACATTTATCCAAGGAAGCAAGCACTAAATTTCACCTAGGATATACTTTAATTGACTGTCATACTGAAAATTTCTAGGAAATTGGTTGACGCAAGCGTCCTTAGATACATCTAGCCTTAAACATATTGAAAACGCATCCCTTACTGTCACATCCTTGCCATAGAACATTTTCAGAAAAACGCCTTCATCATGTCAGGCTCGGTTGAGGAAATAATCTTAACGTAAAGCAAAATTAATTTAGGTTGATTTATTGACATTATGAGACCTAGGCACAATTTCGAACGTAGTAGGATCTAAAGAACGCGGGTGCCAAATCGCTAAAAAAACTTAGATCGATCCAGTTAGCACAGTATTATTACGAATACTCAACGTGCGATAATAGCATAAAGCAAACGAAATTTCCATACTACAGATAATCACCTCAACATTTGTTGAAAAGGCTAAAAATGATGGTCAGTGCAACGCAAGAGTTCTAACGTGATATGGGTACGCAGTAAATCAAAGTAGCAGATGCGAGGAGAATCCTCTCGTACTATAAACGCCATAAATTCTGAACCCTTTTGCTAAGTGTATTCTGATGTCTTACGACTTATATTACCCCTAGGATCCACGGTTGGTGCCATGGTCCACGTATTACGCGCACGCAGGGGCTGATCGTGAGTTAGGTTGGCTACGTGGATGAGGATATTTGACCACCAGGTGCACGAGTTCTACGCTAACACGATTATAGCCGTGCTGAATGCGATCCAAAATAAAGCACTGCGGAGGAGCACATCATTACTTTTATTTCTCCGAACGTAATGAGCATCAGATGCTCAGTACTTCTTTTTTTGTACTAGATACATCTGAAAACAAAGACGGGACGAAAGATTTGAAAATGTTGAAGCACGAATAATTTGCAATGAGTCGTCGAAACAGCAGTCACAATAAAACATAACTTTAGATGAGGACAATTCGATAACAAAACGAATCGGTAACTAAAACAGCATCCACGTATTCTACGACAGTATTAAATTTATAATGGCAGACTCATGACCGAAAACGCTACAAAGTTTTACGCTTGGGTTCATTTCATTCTTCATGCCTGAGTTTCATTCATGATTTTGTAGGTGTATTCAGTTTTCTATGCCTAGTACCTGAAATCTGCAGTCGCGCGATCAGGTTTAGGGTCATACAGTATCCGTCGTCTCCCTCGCCGACCATTCGGCAAATTTATTGCCTTCTTCTGGGCTTGGAGACAATGTAAAGCGGTCTCCGCCCCACCGTCCAAGGCTGAAGAAGTTATCCCAATTACTCGATCTGCTATCGGAGGTGTCGGTATAAAAATTCTCAGCATCACGCTTATACATTTTCCTCCTGAATTAAATTGAACATCAAGAATTGAGAATCAAACCGAACCAGAAACTCAAACTCACAATCAAACTCGAAGTCAAACTCACAAAGGACCTGGCACTCAAAGCCATAATCAAACTCGAAGTCAAACTCACAATGAAACAGAAAGTCAAACTCGAAGTCAAACTCTAATTGGAAGAGAAACTCGAAGTCAACTCATTATGAAGCAGAAACTCAAACTCATAGTCAAACACGGAGTCAAACTCACAATGAAACAGAAACTCAGACTCATAATCAAACTCGCAATGAAGCAGAAACACGAACTCATTGTTAAACTCGAAGGTAAACTTACAATGAGATTGGAACTCAAACTCATACTCAAACTCGAAGTCGAACTCACAATAAAAAGAAAGCTCAAACTCATAATCGAACTCAAGTCAAACCGACAATGAAATTGAAACTCGAACTCATGTCGAACTTGGAGTCAAACTCACAATAACATAGAAACTCGAACTCATAGCCAAACTCGAAGTATAACTCACCTCATGGTGACTGAGAACAAAACTCATCGAAGTCAAGCTCACAATAAAAAAGAAACTCAAACTCTTAATCAAAATCGAAGTCAAACTCACAATAACTTTGAAACTCGAACTCATAATCGAAATCAAAGTCAAACTCACAATATAATTGAAATTCAAACTCATAGTCGAAATCGAAGTCAAACTCACAATAAAATTGAAACTCGAACTCATAGTCGAACTCGAGGTCAAACTCAAAGTCAAATTTCATTGTGAGTTTGACATCGATTCCAACTATGAGTTCGAATTTCAATTTTATTGTGAGTTTGACTTCGATTTCGATTATGAGGTCGAGTTTCAACTTCATTGTGAGTTTGACTTCGATTTCGACTATGAGTTTGAATTTCAATTATATTGTGAGTTTGACTTCGAGTTCGACAATGAGTTTGAGGTTCTGTTTCACTGTGAGTTTGACTTCAATTTCGATTATGAGTTTGAGTTTCAGTTTCATTGTGAGTTTGACTTCGATTTCGACTATGAGTTTGAGTATCAACTTCATTGTGATTTTGACTTCGATTTCGCTTGACTTCGATTTTGAGGTTATGTTTCATTGAGAGTTTGACTTCGTTTTCGACTATGAGTTTGACTTTCAACTTCATTGTGATTTTGACTTCGATTTCGGTTGACTACGATTTTGAGGTTCTGTTTCATTGTGAGTTTGACTTCAATTTCGACCATGAGTTCGAGTCTCGATTTCATTGTGAGTTTGACTTCGTTTTCGACTATGAGTTTGACTTTCAACTTCATTGTGATTTCGACTTCGATTTCGGTTGACTACGATTTTGAGGTTCTGTTTCACTGAGAGTTTGACTTCAAGTTCGATTATGAACTCGAGGTCAAACTCAAAGTCAAATTTCATTGTGAGTTTGACATCGATTCCAACTATGAGTTCGAATTTCAATTTTATTGTGAGTTTGACTTCGATTTCGATTATGAGGTCGAGTTTCAACTTCATTGTGAGTTTGACTTCGATTTCGATAATGAGTTTGAGTTTCCGTTTCAATGTGAGTTTGACTTCGAGTTTGACTATGAGTTTGAGTTTCGGTTTCATTATGAGTTTGACTTCGATTTCGATAATGAGTTTGAGTTTCCGTTTCAATGTGAGTTTGACTTCGATTTCGATAATGAGTTTGAGTTTCCGTTTCAATGTGAGTTTGACTTCGATTTCGATTTGAGTTTGAGTTTCAATTTCATTGTGAGTTTGACTTCGATTTCGACTATGAGTTTGAGTTTCAACTTCATTGTGATTTTGACTTCGATTTCGACTATGAGTTTGAGTTTCAATTTCATTGTGAGTTTGACTTCGATTTCGACTATGAGTTTGAGTATCAACTTCATTGTGATTTTGACTTCGATTTCGATTGACTTCGATTTTGAGGTTATGTTTCATTGAGAGTGGTAAACTTCCAGGCTCCTTTTTGTTTAACTGAGATCACCTGTTGATTACTGGAATTCTTAATAATTTTTCTGGCGTTAAGTATGAGTGGACTGTATTTTTGTATTAAGTCAAATGGCCAATTTAGAAAGGGGTTTTGCAGCTAATAATAGTTTTTGGGCTCACCTGGGGAGAATTGCACTCACGGCACGTCACACTTGTTCTGCATCGGGCGAGGGCTCCGGATATAGTGGCTGCAGGGTCCTCGTGTAGGGGCCGGACGTCCGGATCTCACAGGCGAGGGGCGTGGGGGAGCAGGGTAGCCCAAATTTCCCTACCGGGTGGGATATTCCCCCTATCCTAGCTCACCCCAGTTTACCATTCCGCCCACCTAGGAACATCCCGGATTTCCTACAGGAGCAGCCCAGCGGTCTGCCAGCTTGTGACACCTTGAAAAGTCCCAACGATGGGTTTAGTGTTAGTGTGCACGGTAATAGATTTATTAGTGACAAATATTAAATGAACAATAGTAAACAATATTACATAACGAGTTGCTGTGGTGTGCCAAAGTTCCGCGTTAGTGGAGATGATTGAGAGTCAGGACCCTTTGGAGAGGATTTAACGATTTTCACTTCACCGGGGCTGTGGTGAAGACTTTCGCGAGGGGAGGGATAGCCCAACGGAAGGGAGTCGGATAGGATTCGGGCACACCACAGCATAAAGAGAAAATTGGGTTTTGGGAGTTTACTCAATGGGTAGAGGGCAAACCTTGGCAGCTGCCCTTCTGACGACCCCATGAGCTGTTTTTACCTCCACCACTCGTACCAACCCGTCACCTCCGGGGAACGTGTTGATGATGCGTCCCAATCGCCAGGACAGTGGAGGAGCATTTTCTTCTTTCAGGACAACCAACATATCCTTGGTCAATGGGGGCGCCGGCCGAGTCCATTTGTTTCTCTGCTGCAGCGTGTTCAGGTAGTCTGCCGACCATCTCTTCCAAAACGATTGCGTGAGCCCTCGCAGTAAGGCCCAACGATCGCGCAGCGATCGGTGGGTATCAACCTCGGGTTCCGGGAGAGCTACCGGTGGCTCCATGCACAGGAAATGGGCCGGTGTCAACGCCTCCAAATCGCGGGGGTCATTGCTCATGGGCACCAGGGGCCTGGAGTTCAGCGTGGCCTCGACCTGGCATAGCACTGTTGACAGTTCCTCATAGGTCAGGACTTGTTGTCCAATCGCCCGGGCTAGCAATCGTTTTGCGCTTTTTATATTGGCTTCCCAAAGTCCGCCGAAATGAGGGCTAGCTGGAGGGTTTAGGCGCCAATCAATACGACGAGCGGTTGTAAAGTGCGAAACTTGATTGATGAAGTCGTTGTTCTCAGAGAGTCTGGCCCACTCCTCCAGTTTTCTTTTTGCCCCCACAAAATTTGTGCCACAATCGCTGTGGATGACCGACACTGACGGCCGCCGAGCCTTAAATCGCGTGAGCGCTGCGAGAAACGCTTCCGTCGTGAGTTCGGAGACGAGCTCAAGGTGAACAGCCTTGATTTTGAAGCAGATAAATATGCACAGGTAAGCCTTCAGGATCCTCGGCTTTCGCGTCCTGGCCATGGTTATGTAGAAGGGGCCGCCATAGTCCACTCCTGTAACCTCAAAGGGCCTCCCTGGGTTTACTCGATCGAAGGGCAAGTCGGCCATAGGAGGTTGGGTAGGCGTAGGATTTGTCCGAAAACAACGAAGGCATTTGGAGATTTGCGAATATATTGCTGCTCGACCTGCTACGATCCAGAAACTTTGTCGGATTATCGAGTGGAGGGTGGAGAGGCCAGGATGCAGATGGATCTGGTGATAAAACTCGATGACCAAAAGGGTGAACTTGTGCTTTCGAGGCAAGACAATGGGATGCTTACGATTTGTAGACAGCTCTGCGTACTTTAATCGCCCTCCAACCCGAATGATTCCTTGAGAGTCGAGGAATGGGGACAGGCGACGTAATTCTTGAGTGGCCGGCTTACCGTGGCGGAGCCGATCCAATTCCCCCGCGAATGCCTCCTCCTGGGTCCACTTCACGCAGGTTACCAAAGCAGCATCGAGTTCCTTCATCGTCAGATGACCATGGAGGTGCCGGACCCTTCCCTTCCACATTGAGATCCAGTTCTCTACGCCGCGATGCATCCATGCAACTACCCGGAGCAATCGACTGTACGAGGAGAGCCTGCTCAACAGGTTGTTGAATAATGAACTAGGGGCCACAGTCAGATTGATCATGAAAGTAGACACCCGGGCTTCAACTTCGGATTCGTTGTGGGGACCCTGCAAGGCGCCACATGGCCAATTTTTCGATGGACCGGCCAACCAGGTAGGACCAGTAAGCCACATCGAGTGCTGGAGGATCTCGGATGGAAGCAGGCCGCGACTGGCACAATCTGCTGGGTTCGACGTGGTAGGCACGTGCCTGTAGCACTCTGCTGCAACCAACTGTTGGGCGGAGCTCACTCTGTTCGCCACGAATGTCTTCCATCGGTGGGGTGGGGAAGTTACCCAATGAAGTGCCACCATGGAATCCGTCCAAACCGTGCTCGATTGAATTGGACAGGCTGGCCGAATCAGGGACGAAATTCGCTGAACGAGCCGAGCTGCTAGCAGGATGCCACACAATTCCAATCGTGGCAAGGAGCAGGATTTCACTGGTGCCACCTTTGACTTTGCCATCATTAGTGAAACCTTTACTTGTCCGCTGATCGATTCGGTACGCAGGTACACCACCCCGGCGTAACCCTTTTCGGAACTATCGGCAAAGGCGTGTAGCTGAACACTGGTCACCTGGTCGAGCCCAAGGCATCTAGGCAGGGTAAAGGAATGTAGCGACTGTAACTCCGCCTGGAACCGCTCCCAACGCTGGCAGATTTCGCTGGGAAGGGGCTCGTCCCAATCAACGCCCAGCTGCCATAGATGTCGTAGCATGCATTTGCCGAGGAAGATCACCGGACAAAGAAATCCAATGGGGTCATATATCTTAGCGATTTCCGACATGATTGACCGCTTGGTGATTCGCCTGGGCACACTAGCAATTTGATATCCAAACGTATCATCTGTCGACCGCCAGATGAGACCGAGTATTTTTGCGGTGGGCTCGTTTTCATTTTCAAAGGATTGCACAAAGTCGTCCTTGGCTCGATGCTCTTCCGGTACCTGCTGGAGGACAGCCGGCCGATTGCTACGCCATTTTCGCAGTTCAAATTGACCAAGGTTCATTAAATTTTGCAACTGCTGCTGGAGTTCCAATGCTTCGGCAATCGAGGGGACTGATTTGACCACGTCGTCCATAAACGTATCGTGCATTATCGCAGCTGATGCCAAGGGGAACGGTCCCCCTTCATCTTGCACCAGTTGGTGCAGCGTTCTGATGGCCAGGAAGGGTGAGCAGGAGACGCCATAAGTCACGGTAGTCAATTTGAATTCCTGAATCGGGTCTTCTGCATTGAACCGCCACAATATCCTCTGAAAATCTTGATGTTCTTCATAGATTCGGATATTTCGGTACATTTGACGCACATCCGCTATGAGTATGACCTCGAAAAACCGAAATCGCACCAAAATGTCGACAATGTCAGCCTGGAGTTTTTGTCCTTTATGCACCACCTCATTGAGCGATGGGCCGTTAAGGGTCTTCATGGAGGAATCGAAAACGACTCTAAATTTACTCACAGAGCCCTTGCTATCCCGTCGGAAGATGCAGTGGTGTGGAATATAATACTGATTTCCATCCGGAGGCGAACCAGGAGCAGGCACCATATGCCCTTGCCCCAAATAATCTTCCATGAATTCATGATACTGCTCACGTAGGGTACGATCTTGATTGAGGCGTCTTTCCAAGGACAAGAACCGTCGAAGTGCGGCAGGTCGACTAATACCCAGGTTTTGCGCTTGTGACGATAAGGGCAAGGCAACGACGTATCTTCCATCAGGTTGGCGCTTCACTGAGCGGCAGTACAAGTCCTCACATTCTTGATCGGAGGAGCTGAGGTGCTCCACCACTGGGGGCTCTTCGATTTCCCAGAACCGATGTAGAATAGCGCCGACGTCTGAGTCGTCCCTCACAAAGGCGGCCCTAGTCTGAGTGGCAACCTTCATTCCATACTTGCCGATTACCAGATGGCCCCAAATGCTTGGGATCAGACTTGGCATTTCGTTTGTACCGAGGATCGGCTCTCCTATCAGGATATACGGAAACCATTGTGCTCCAAGCAGTATGTCGACGTCGGCAGCCAAGAAGTAACGCTCGTCGGCCAAAGGTCGGTTGGCCACCATGTCGGAAGGGAGCTGAGGCGACGAGACGGACGGCATCTTCCCAATGTCGTCAATGATGAGGGCCTGCGTATTTATTTCCACTCCCTTGGCTGGCTGGAAGTGGCAATCAACATATTCGCGGCACACGCCAAGGCTCCGATTGGATAAACCGACCAACGGAACTTCTGCAGGCCGAGACTTTAAACGCAGACGATGGACACACGCTCGACGGATGAAGTCAGCTTCGCTTCCTGGATCAATCATGATGCGCGTCGGGTGGTATTTACCGTCACCTCCGAGTACCTGTGCGATTGCCGTAGCGATGATTATCCGCCCTTTACTATAAGCAGGTTTTACTCTCATGGCGAGGGCATGGCCATTGGCACCGGCGGTGGTTGTCTCGGACGAGGTAGGTGGCGAAGTCCCAGGCCGCTCCGAGGGGGTACCGGGACTGGGCCCAAACCTTGTCTGATTCAGATGCAATAGCGAGTGGTGTCTCTGGTTGCAGTGTTTGCAGGGTGATTGGCGAGGGCAAACACCAGCGAAGTGGGCCGTCCTCAAACACGCCAAGCATAACTTCTTCGACCGAATGAAGTGCAGTCGATCTCTGGGTGAACTCCGTCGAAATTCTCCGCAATCTTCCAGATTGTGGTTTGCCGAACATCGAGGGCAAGCCAATACATTGGACCCAATAGCAAAGGCCATTGCCCGTCTTTCTGGAGTCCCTCTTCCCTTTGTGGATCCTCTATCAGTACGCCGAGGTAGGGACGGCTCGGCACTGGGACACGCCACTTCCATAATTCGGGCTTGCTCATTTAGGAAGTCGACGAAGTATGAAATGGTCGGCAACGGCTCTTCCACTACGCGCCTTTCCCAACTTATGCGCAGCTTGGTGTGCAGTTTCCGGCAGAGCAAGAACAGCAATGGCACCGCCCACCCTGCGACCTCGTGTTCCAGTGCAGCGAGTGCGCCCAACGACTCCATGATTTTGGCTGCGAACGCCCGAATACTGGTTGCATTATCCGCAGTTCTAGGCAAATCGAACAGGGTTTCCAAATGCGCATTGGTGATTAGGTGGGTGTGGTCGTACCGCTTGGCTAGCGTATCCCAACAAACGGAATAATTTTGGGCAGTAAGGGGCAATGCCGCCACTAGCGAAAGCGCCTCACCTGCGAGTCCGGCTCGGAGGTAGGCGTGCCGTTGGATGTCACTGAGGCCCAGATTGTTGTGCACCGACGCCCGGAATACTTCGGTGAAGTTCTGCCACGTCCTTAAATCGCCGGAGAACACAGGTAATTTCAGCGTAGGGAGTTGAATTTGGGGAGCAGCCTGCACTGACGATCGATTAGCGACATTACTCGCCTCATCCAAAGAACGTCGACGGTCTCTGTCTCTATCCCCGGTTATCGCAAGTACCGATGCCTTACTCGCATAATAGGGGCCTTCAAAACGGTTGATCGCAGCCTCCAGATCCTCTTCGATACCGTTTCGGGAATTGTACGTGTTGATCTTGGCAATCGTATCGTGAAACGTAGTATAAAATTCGTCGAGTCGTTCGGCCATGACCATGAATAACCGCTTATTTTTCTCCGTGGGGTCCGCATCATACGTAGCTGCAGCGACCGCAATACGCTCAACCTTTGTCGTCAACGTACCGGTAGTGAACGCGTAATCGTCGATGACTCCCATTGTTACGCTTATAATCTACAAACAACAACACTTACCGTAAGGCGAACCGGGTGACGCCAACGTAGAATTTATTTTAAACGAATACGACTAGTAATGAGTTCGCTAATTCAAACTCTAGGTAAGAAGAATGCGTAATTCAGAACTGCAGGAAATATTAGACGAATAATAAATAGTGTCAGTTCCACAAATCGAAAAAACAAACAATAAACAACGAATGGATACGAATAATTCGAGTAACATTCGAACTATCTATCAACAGATTCGAATAATAATATTCGAGTATTACCGATAAGCGACAGGCGGGTCCCAGGTTGGGTACACTATGGTAGATTATCCCCAACAGACCGGCTAAGCAGCGTACCTCCTCGGCAACCCAAACTCCGATTGACCCTCGGCCCAGTGAGAAACGTTGGCAAGTTTGCTTAGTCTCACTAAATTTCCTTTATTTACTATAGGTACGATCTCTTGCTCGGATTTGTGCCACCCCTGATGTACAACAAGTGGGGAAAAGAGGGAAACAAATGACTCGTGATGTTCAACCTTTTATTTCTTCTCCCTTGCCGGCTGCAACAGACACAAAATTTAAGCCAGTACAAAGGGTACACGGGTGGCACTCCGACCGCAAGGCAAATCCTGTCACTATTGTTCAATCCTGAGTGCACTGGTGTCACAAGCTGGCCCATCCACCAAATCAGATCCAGGTAACGCAGAGTGCAAGATATTCAACTATCTGGGCACCAAACGGAACGGGATCGTGCAAACGTACCTACTGAGCTATTGACCAAGTAGGTAGGTAGGTACTTTGGCAGATGGAAAACCCCAAAATTGCGTTTCACCAAACGTGAGAATATTGATTCTTCTACGAAAAATTATCTTACGTGTATTTACGTAGATAGGTACTTGAAATTTCCCTGGAGATATATTAGCTGCAAGTTTTGCTTTTAAAATCCGACCGCTAGGACCAAAATGGTAAACTTCCAGGCTCCTTTTTGTTTAACTGAGATCACCTGTTGATTACTGAAATTCTTAATAATTTTTCTGGCGTTAAGTATGAGTGGACTGTATTTTTGTATTAAGACAAATGGCCAATTTAGAAAGGGGTTTTGCAGCTAATAATAGTTTTGGGCTCACCTGGGGAGAATTGCACTCACGGCACGTCACACTTGTTCTGCATCGGGCGAGGGCTCCGGATATAGTGGCTGCAGGGTCCTCGTGTAGGGGCCGGACGTCCGGATCTCACAGGCGAGGGGCGCGGGGGAGCAGGGTAGCCCAAATTTCCCTACCGGGTGGGATATTCCCCCTATCCTAGCTCACCCCAGTTTACCAGAGAGTTTGACTTCGTTTTCGACTATGAGTTTGACTTTCAACTTCATTGTGATTTTGACTTCGATTTCGGTTGACTACGATTTTGAGGTTCTGTTTCATTGTGAGTTTGACTTCAATTTCGACCATGAGTTCGAGTCCCAATTTCATTGTGAGTTTGACTTCGTTTTCGACTATGAGTTTGACTTTCAACTTCATTGTGATTTTGACTTCGATTTCGGTTGACTACGATTTTGAGGTTCTGTTTCACTGAGAGTTTGACTTCAAGTTCGATTATTAGTTTGAGTTTCAACTTCATTGCGATTTTGACTTCGATTTCGACTACGAGATTGAGTTCCAATTTCATTGTGAGTTTGACTTCGATTTCGACTATGAGTTTGAGTATCAACTCCATTGTGATTTTGACTTCGATTTCAACTATGAGTTTGAATTTCAATTATGTTGTGAGCTTGACTTCGATTTCGACTATGAGTTTGAATTTCAATTATATTGTGAGTTTGACTTCGAGTTCGACAATGAGTTTGAGGTTCTGTTTCACTGTGAGTTTGACTTCAATTTCGATTATGAGTTTGAGTTTCAACTTCATTGCGAGTTTGACTTCAATTTCGACTATAAGCTCGAGTTTCAATTTCATTGTGAGTTTGACTTTGAGTTCGCCTATGAGTTTGAGTATCAACTTCATTGTGATTTTGACTTCGATTTCGATTTTGAGTTTCTGTTTCACTATGAGTTTGACTTTGAGTTTGACTTTGAGTTTGATTATGAGTTTGATTTTTGGTTTCATTGTGAGTTTGGCTTCGAGGTTGATTATCAGTTCGAATTTCTATTTCATTGTGAGTTTGAGTTCCTTTTTTGTTGTGAGTCTGAGTTGGAATTTGACTGTGAGTCCGAGTTTTAGTTTCATTATGAGTTTGACTTAGAGTTCGACAATGAGCTTGTGTTCCTGTTTAATTTTGAGATTGATTCCGAGTTTGATTTTTAGTTTGAGTTTTTGTTTCATTGTGAGTTGACTTCGAGTTTGAGTATTTGTTTCTCTGAGGATCTTTGTTTTACCTTGCAGAATATGTGGATATTCCTAATATTCTGAGAACTTGGCGGATTTCTATTTTTGGCGAGTTCTATAATTTGCATAGTGACTTTCTTGTTAATTCTGACCTAAATTTTTGACCCTCAAAATTTTTGACCCTCAAAAGTTTGACCTAAATTATTGAACCTCAAATTTTTGACCTAAATTTTTGACCCTCATAATTTTTGACCTAAATTTTTGACCCTCAAAATTTTTGACCTAAATTTTTGACTCTCAAAATTTTTGACCTAAATTTTTGACCCTAAAAATTTTTGACCTAAATTTTTGACCCTCAAAATTTTTGACCTAAATTTTTGACCCTCAAAATTTTTGACCTAAATTTTTGACCCTCAAAATTTTTGACCTAAATTTTTGACCCTCAAAGTTTTTGACCTAAATTTTTGACCCTCAAAATTTTTGACCTAAATTTTCGACAATCAAAATTTTTGACTTATATTTTTGACCTTCAAGATTTTCGACCTAAATCTTTGACCTTCAAAATTTTTGACCTAAATTTTTGACCCTCAAAATTTCTGACCTAAATTTTTGACCCTCAACATTTTTGACCTAAATTTTTGACCCTCAAAATTGTTGACCTAAATCTTTGCCCCTCAAAATTTTTGACCTAAATTTTTGACCCTCAAAATTTTTAGCCTAAATTTTGACCGAAATTTTCGACCTTCAAAATTTTTTACCGAAATTTTTGACCCTCATAAGCAGCCAAAATATGAATTATTTTCCCAACTCATTTTTCTTAAATTTTCAGGATGCACCGAAAACGTTTTCTGACTTTGTTAAATATAATGAGGAGGACTTTTCATGAACTCAATTCTTACACAATACGGCCGAAAAATGAGTTAGGTGCCACTTCACCCTCGATATATCTTCAATTTGAACACGGTAGGTACCTACATCCTACCTAAAAATATGTGTTCCCTGATGATTACCTAATGTTTGTTGTTAAAAGTCATTTAATCTTTGGGCGTTGCCCCCCCCCCCCTCCCCAAATAAATACCAGGGTAACTGCCTAATTTAGTTGATATTTATCAGAATTACCTAATAGATATTAGATAATTAGATGATGATTCAAGGAATTAGCTGAGGTTTTTTAGGGCATCAGCGAGTATAAAACTAATTCCACATGACGATAAGTTTTTACTCTTCGCCCGAAATCAAGCTTCCCCAGAATTTTTCCACGTTACGTTTTCCGTTGTCTTTTGCCCCTTTCCCTAACGTTCACCACTATCCGACTGTCTGTCTATCAACTAGAGGAGACGAGCCCAATGGTCTAAATTCCGGATGAGAAAAATGATATCGCCCAGGTGCCACCAGAGTTGTGGCGTTATGTCGTCTTCTCCCCCCAAAACGCTATAGTAATAAGACTCTATACGGAATTTGAGTCGAATACTGTAAAACCAATGTGGCAAATTTATATCGGATAAGCTCATGGCGTGTACGTGGCTTCACTGCACTCTAAAGGCTGACGCGGCTCCTGTGAAACACGTCAGAAACTAGAATGGCGGAAAACATTATGGACTAAGGAAGTATTCCTCGAGTAAGGGAGAGTAAATAAATAAAAAGATCCCTCCTGCGTGTAGTTGGTGAGTTTAGTGTGTATCTGTGCGTGTTTTAGGCGGATGTGTGCAAGAAGGTTTTCCAATGTGTAGTAGGTTGCAGACACCAGCAGAGATGTTGGCCATGCCTAGCTCATCCCGGAGTACAAGAAATAAATTATCGGCATCTACAGGCTCATGGCCTCACGCGCAGCAGACACATACACAAGCCTCACTGGCTCTGCGACTCTTCAACTGTCCTGCAATAGTAATACTCTGCCTGCTTCTCCTCCCTTCTCTCAGGGGCTATTAACTCTGACCTTCTTTGCTATGCCTATAACAGTGCTATCCGTCACCGTTCCTCCTGGTCTCTTCCTTTTCGCCCTGGCTACTTTCCGTTTTCACCCGGTGGATCTGTAACGTGCTTGAAGTGCTGTCGAGGACCCGACCTGGAAAATTCGGCGTATAGTTATATATTTTAACTTACAGAAATCCTCCCTCAAAATTGGAGGACTACCAGGCTTGAGAACAGTGAAGTGTGGTCATGCCACCGAGAAAGGAATCAATAATATTATCCTCGAAGATAGCTCCGCTTTACTTGAAATTTGAAACATGCAAATTCGGCCTAACGTAGTTCTTCACAAATAAAAATTGTTGAACATAAAAGAAAATAAATATTGCCAAATGCGCTTGAAGATTCAGTTAGGACTATCAATAGATCAAACATAGATCGACCAAATTCGTATCGACCGATATCCACAATAAAAACTGTTGTCTGACATTTTTTCTGCTTTTACTTCCATATTCACGAAGTACCTATTCGTGTATGGTACTCGTAGTCAACTTTTAAATGTACGAAGGGGATTTAGAAGGGAATGACACATTGAATAATTTCCGGGTGCCTCCGAGTCCTAACCAGTGTCTGTCTCCATTAACAAAAAATATTAGGTATATAATTTCCAGAATTTTTACCTCCGTATTTACGAATTTCACTGTTACACTTTTACTCAGAATCACTGATGGCCACAGTTCCCTCAATTCTCGAAATTTTTGCACAATTCTTGTACTGGAATGTTCGTCTCGGCAAGACCGACCACTCTGTTTAACCGGAATCCGAATTACTCGCAGTACTTCCGATATGTTAGCACTTTTAGTATTTTTATTTAATGTTTTCTGGACACAAGAATGAACCAGCTTTAGCGTTCTTGGTTTATTATTACAGCTACTATTGCAATTACGATTGCATTTTCTGGCTCTTCCACAATTTTTACAATTTATATTGAAATAATGCAATCAAAATATTATCCATCAGAATGCGGAAATGTTTTCTGCGGATCCCAAGTTCAGATGCTGAACCGTTTCGCCATTTTGTGAAACTGTTGATATAAATTAATAACCAATTTGATTTTGTTGGTCCCAATAGGACGCTTTGCGGTTGAACAAACGGTACTTGGTGATGGGCATGTACCTAACTACCTTACCGTAGTACAGTTCACTTATCATATTACATTATACTTCCCTTTTATATCACTTTATCAGGCTTGTTCCAACCGGGCCATGTTCGCTTGTCCTCTCTACGCTCCCTCTCTCGCTCACTCTTTCATTAATATTCAGTTATTAATAGTACGGTGGTGTTGCAGCAGATACGTCCCTAGGGACTTGGGACGAAGGTGTGCTGTACCCTAACCCTTCGTCTCGTCTGCGGCTAACAGAAAGGTGGCTAACCTTCCGTGCATCCCGCACCGCCCTCACTCAGTCACCCTTGTCATCCTATCAGCCAGGCCCCAGTTAGCGACCGTTATCGTTACCCGTATCGTATTATACACGTAGTCGATACCACCTACGAGACCCGTAGCGCCCCGTCATTGACAGGGCTAACATATGACCGTAGGCTACAGAGGAGACGCCCTGATGGGCTGGGGCCGTCAATGTCCCCCTCATACACCTGAGCCTCGCAAGGGCACGACTGGGTTACTTTGGATATGGTCAGGTCACACCTCTTCCCTTGGGTTAGTCGGAATGGTCGGTATTGAGGGTCTACATTAATAATATAGGGTTGCGTTCGTTGCAGCTTTTATACCATAATTATACCTTTTTATCATCATACCATAAAGATCCCATCCAACAAAGTAGTTGGTGTTGTGTCCTAGGGTAAGAGGACTGTATTCAGAAATGAGAATAAATGTCTGTCGGAATCGGAATGGATTTTAATCCAAATCAATAAAAAAAAACGAAGGAAAACTTCAAAACATGAATGAACACATGAGCAAAGGCAAAAAAGGGACGACGAATCAGAATCTCAACAAAAATTGAGAAGGTTCCCTATGATGGGCAGTTCAAGTTCCCCTGTCCACCTTTGGTACATTCGAAAATTTTACCATTCTCTGTTTTTTTTTTAATGCATTTTTTTCATGAAGCCAATGAAAAAGTTTTTTTTTTGTTTCTGAAGAGTGGTTTCAAAGGCGGACAGGGGTGTCCACCTCAGGCACAGTGGGTATTAACTACTAGATCACAACCACACCTTTAACATCACACATTTGGTAACGAATTTTTAACATACATAACCATGTCAGGATTAGGTAACTTTAATTCGAGGATGGTGAAATCGGCCATCAGTGTTCGTTAAAAAAGTTCACCGGGTTTAGCCAAGAAAACGTAGATTTTTTGCCGCGCTAGTGGAGCTGGGCCCCGAAAATTGAAACCCCCCCCCTCACAAATACTCACACCCCTTAGTCATCTCAGCCACTCCTCCCCCCCCCCCTTAACATGAGTGCTTGTAATTCAGTAACAGAGAGGTAGAGACAATTATTCATACCGAATAATAAGATAAACAATCCCAATCAAATGCTGCGCATTCTTCCCAGCCAAGTTGGCTGACATAATACGGGGAATTCCTGTTATGCTGAAGAGCCACCGTTCTCGCAGCTCCTGACAGCACTTCAGATTCAGCACCCGTGACAGCAACCCGGTGAATATTCCGAACTCATGAAATTCCCTCCTTTGAGGATCGTTATCACTTCAGACTGTTTGGGGGCCTCTCTTACGTGCAATTTCCTGTAAAACCCAAAAAATCTGTTATTGTCCATTATCGATCGACCAATCAATAATTGACCACTCAAACCTTAACACGCAAAAACTCAAGCATTGATTCATTCAACTCACATTTTTCTCTCCCCCGAAATTCATGGGTCCTCGTACCTAGGGACCTACCTCGGGACAACCCGATTTTGGGTATAACAAGCTTATGTATGCGTAGAAGTTTTCAACTATTTTGGGATTCCGTTTCGAAAAGTTGGAATAACCCGATAGTTGTGCTCACTGAGTTATTAGTGAATGAAAGTTGTGCTCCCTGAATACCGGGTTATAACAGCATCGCATTGCAACAACTGAATCACGCAAAAAATTCGTTTGGGGCAGACGTATTAGAGGTACCTACGTATAACCATAGTGCACTAGCACACAATCGTTTTTATAAAAGTTAATGGGTGAACCAGTATAGCTAAGTGGAAAATATATTTGATAAGAGATGTCCCCTTAAGAATATAAACTCATATGGATGAAAGAGACGTTTTCCGTTCCACCTTCTGCGAGAAACTAACATTTTTTGTGTCGGACCGTCAGCAAAAGTCTTGCGTTCGGGGATGATGGTTGCTGCAATAATTGCAACCAATTATTGGTTCGATTGCCTAGAATTACTTAAAAGGGCAAGTATCATGAAAATACTGCACCCCTACATGCATTAAAATTTCACTGATCTCATTGTTAAATTGAAAATGAAAATTTTCCTTCCCCGTTCTCCTCGTGGGCTTTATCCTCCTTGAACTACGTTCGATTTACCAAAAACGTCCAACCATTCGTATAGGTACATAATCTTTTGCTGCTTCAATTCTGAAGATGACTAGCGTTATGAAGGTCTTAACTATCTAAGCTATTTTCATTTGGGGCACAAGGGGAAACAAATGTTCGCCACGTTCTTTTGACAGGAAGTGGCGAAGGTATACAGAGATGGCAAATTGAGGATAAGGAGGAGCGGCGAGGCCGCAATATTGATCTACAACTGCAAGATCCGTAGGTTTATTTTCAGTTTAGTTGGAAGAGAACGGGTAATGGGTTCGGCGAGACAGGCAAACAGTGCGCGGCGAAGAGGTAGGCCAGAGGTAGGACAACCTTAATGAAGGATAATGAAGATAAATTTTAGTGCTACTGTTTCTCGTTTTCGGGTTTTGTAACACAAAATATATCATCACGGGCTACGTCTTCTAATCATAAGTTCGTGTTTATGTCTTCCACTTGGCCCGATTTGCAGAAGGTAGGTCATCACGAACTCTCCTGATATACGACGGAACGCCGGCCAACTATAAAAACCAGCCATCGACTTTCTTGATCTCAAATACGCTACTATTCTACTCGGATAGTAAATGCTAAATAGTTGGTAGTTCTGCTTGAACAATGGTAAGCATTCCGAGGCCACGAAAGAATTTGAAATGATTTTTCATAATTAGAATCTAAGTACCTACATGCTGTGATCCCCCCTCCCTCCCGAGCGACATGCTAATTAGCGGTTAGGGTCAAAAACTGTAGAAGAGATGGCCCCACGGCACTAAGCCCCAATTACGTTCACGAAGGAATTTCGTATTCACGGAAACGGAGTCATAATTTTGACTTCTATCCGTCAGCAGTCCCTCCCCAAGTTTTTAACACACTTTCAGAAGCGAGAAAAAAAACGCTGCTAAGTAGATTAGTGGCATGTGCACATTATTTTTCTGTGAGAACTCTGCAAATTCTGCACAGGGGTTCATTTTTCGATTGCAAAGACAAGCCTTATGATACATACTCCTGAATACATTACAAAATTCAAATTTTGATTGTATAAGCGCGCAAATAATATCGTCTTCAGGGACCTTGCGCGCTGCAGAAATTTCACACAGCCCGAGAATTCAACTCCATTATCTTTTATGTACTGTTAATGGAAATTACATATTAGCGGGTGGGTAAAAAAGGCTGAAGTTGTTTTTACAGAGAAAGTGAGAAAAGAAAAGCCACCGAGGGAAAAAGATGTAAAACAAACGTAATTGTTCGAAAGGCCGAGATAGAAAAAGTAAGAAATAAAGTGAGGATGGTAGTTCGGAAGGGTTAACCACCCCCTTTAGAGAGTGGAAACCCGTCACGTATTGAAAAAGTAGCTCCCTCTACGGGTGGCCCTGTTCTATGAGGGTATGGGGCGAGGTGTGAAGGGAGGGGGTTGGCATACGGGTCTCGCTCGCCCTGTGGCAATTACCACCAGCTATATGTCTTCCGGACAATGGGCCCCTTCTGCGGCTTAAGTATCTCTCATTGTTTCAAACTGAATCTTCGTGAGCCAAGACATTAGCTCCAATGGGGGTGGATACTGGAAAAGAGGAAAGAAAACCTGTATTGACGAACGAGGTTGTGTACGTACAGGGCCATCAAACCGACCAACCAGAGAGACCATTGTTGTTGCTTATCCTAATCTTTCATTCCATTCTGTGTACACGTTTTTACTTTTGTTTCCATTCTTATTTTTCAAGGTTTCATTTTCTTTTGAAGTTCTTTTTTTGCCTTTTGGTCCCCCTCAATCGGAATGAAACACAGAGAAAAGGAAGTTCCATGAAGTAGGAGGGGAGCCACTACGTGACAAATAAGAGGGTATGTACGTGAAAAGCGAGCTTTCTCGAAATAAAGAAAATTGGAGTGACAGACGCCATCTGCTTTATATAAAGAAATGTGTACCGTACCCACTCTCCGTGATGACTCTCATCACATAACAATAACGTTGGGGTAGGTGTGCAGTAATTATGAAAATACGTCTACTTCTGAGGCTCTACCTACCGGTAGGTTTCAATATTGTAAAGCTCGAAATATTTACTTCCATTTCACCGCCACGGCTCAAAAAACACATTTCGTGACGGAAAGACATGACCCTCTGTGCAAAAAGTGCGGGCCACAGCCAAAGAGAACATAGACAGGCTTTACATATAATGGAAGTATTATAATCGTTCAAAAAACCGAAAATCGGAAAGGATATTGAGAAAAAGCATTTTAGGTACCTACTCATAACCCCTTTCCCAAACAAGGGTCTCTCTCTTCGTTAGTCCCGTCTGTGGTTAAGTTGCAAAAATGGGCATAGCTCTCTCAAATTTCAACTTTTTTCAATTCTCAAATTCTTTGGACTTTTTTGATCCATTACAGTAGGAACATTACAGTACTTCCATTTACTTCGTAAATATGAAAGTAAAAATCACTTTTCGGCATGATTTGACATAGGTAGGCACCAGTCAGACGCTGATCAAGTATCGTTCATTAACTACTTTATTGATTTGAAACAAGGAGTTCACGCCTACGGCGTCAACTTGACTGACAGTATACACTGTATTGTGATAATTATTAGTGATCCATTCGAGTCCGATAAGGGTCGAAAGTGATGCGCGGGTTATCGCGGCAAACTACACTTAGCTCTGATTGGGTAGTCGCTCCAACTCTCAAAATTTGAGCGGTGAAACCGCAGCATGACATAATTGATTTTTGCCAACTTTTCAGGAGAGCGAATAAAAGTTCTCTCTCACGTTAATGTTCACTTCCTATTAAGTAATGTGATGGTGAGACTGTCTCTAATGTTACCCCCGGTTGTTTTGAGCTAAAAACCAATTGCTGTAATCGATCAGGCGTGAAATTTTCCGTAAAAATCTATGCATAACTCAAAATCGATTAATTGTCAATTAAGTCATGCTGCGGTTTCACCGACGAAATGCCCATATCATCTGTAATATTACGTGTTATGTAAGACAGTCTATAAAGGATTGAAGAAGCATGGTTCATAATAAATCGTCGTTATATTATGACTCGTCGGATCGTTAATACCTAAATGTGGAAGTACAGCGCGTTATTCGAGCATCAAGGGGCTCAAATCAGTTCCTCTTTAGTTTTGAAAGGAACCCGAGAGGATGGATGACTATCGTATTAGAGGAGATACTCATGACGTTCTATAATGGCTATTTGAACCCTTTTTAATGGGCACTGTTATATTACGAAACTTCGTGAGCTTTGCAGGACCAAGCAAGAAAGGATCTGGGCGGGGGAGGGTTTATAGCGCGGGAAAACAACCGGGTCACGAAAGTTTTTCTGTCCCTCCACTCCCAGAAGGACGTTCGCAAGACGCGGGATAGTTTATCGAAACGCAGGACTCCTAATGAGAAAAATTCTAGAAGTCTCCCAGGGTTGAAGGGCTGGGAAAAAGTTGGAAGCGATAAATGTTGAGTAATTCTGTTTGAGTGGGCGAAGGGAAGTGGGCCCAGAGGATACTGGGATGTTGGACAGTATGTGGGTGGTCCGTTCTCGGATTTGGTGGAGGGAGTGGAAAAGAAAAAATACAGAAAGAAATAGGGGAAAAGGATGAGAATAGCCGCTCTACAGCAGGTACCTGTGTTAACTGAGCGACGGAGACAGAGAATAGGTGTTGCGGGGTGGCTGAATCCCAATTCCCTTAGGGTGGCAAGGGATGGATGAAAACAGGTGGGCTCGCGAATCCTTTCCATCTTCTCGGGAAGGCGTAAAAAGACCTTCCGTGAGCTCTGGCCTCGCTGCGCGTTTTTTGCTTTTTTCTCTGCTCACTGCGTTTGGGTTTTAAGATTGAAACTCTGACTGGGAGAAACATTCACCCAGCGCAATTACCGAATTGACTTGATATTGTTGCATAGTGACCACCGTTTTGGATACTGCAATTCTGAGAGGTACAAAGCAGCAGCCAGGCTAAGAGGAATCATTAGAGAAATTAACGACGAAAATACGAAAGTGTTTTTAAGCGAGACTACTTCTTCTTGAAGGCTGCAAAATACCTTAACAGACTCATTTATTCACCAACGGTTAAAAAACCTAACGGAGAATGAGATCGTGATAATCAATTAAAAGCAGATGTCTTTTGAGCTGAGCATCTTTCAAACATCTTTACTCCCAATCCAGCTTCACCAAATGGTGAACCACTAGAAGGCATAAAAAATAGTCATTACTTGATGTACTTTCTGTACACCCGTACAGAACAATTAGGCATAATACCAACCAAAAAATGCTCCAGGCTTCGACCTCATAACTGGTCAAATACTCCAACACCTTCCAAGAAAAGAGTTGCAAAAATCACGATGATATTCAATGCAGCGTTTTTCCACCGAACGTCCCTCGACTATGGAAAGTTGGTGTGTTGATCATGACCCCAAACACAAATGCCTTAGCTGTGTATCTTAAGTCTACTTCGTTATCAAGTGACAGTTAATGAGCTGTGACTCGGCGGAAGAAAAAAAAAATTGGAAAACAAAGGTGATAAATCAATCGCCCTTCAAATATTCCAGCAGTTATTACTTTTCTACACATTGCACGCTCTAGAGGATAGATCGTTTTAAAGAAATGTGTGACGTAAATATGTAAAAAAATATCACCTAAGGCAGGGAGGGAGAAGATTGAGTGAGAGTTTTATTGACTAGTAAAGTGGTTGAGCGATGTGGCTCCTTGGTAGGCGAAGGGCTGCGGTTTGGCACAAGGAGAGGGTTGTGAGGGGTGGCTTCTTTAACGTATTGCCCCAAGGCTCATCTGTCTTACGTGATCGATGTTCACACACATACCTACAGTGACATCCATTGTATCCTCTCACGTGGGACCCCTTTCTGGCATCATTTAAAGGCTTTCGATAAGCGACCGGATCAAATTTTGACCGTGCCCTATGTCTGGAATGGTAAATTCTCAAAATTTACGAGCAGTGCTATCCGAATATTTTATTTATAACCTGATGATTTTTTTTTTTTTAGTTGATGGTATAGTCGGTGTTCGGCCACAAATTTAAAGATTCAATAAGAAAGGAATAATAATGTGATGCTGCGAAGAAGGATTCATCTATTCTATTTCCGACGTGGTGGTGCGTCTGGTTGCCGCTCCTGCCATCCTTTGAGGCGTTTTTTCGCCTGGTGTCCCCCCAGTCCCTTCCAACTTGAAAGAACAACTGCAAGTTGAGTGTTGAAGGTGTCGTACTTGATTGGTCCATTTTGGTTAGGTTCAGGATTTATCCCTTTAATTACCTCTTATAAGAGAGATGGGGCCAAAGGTACCCGAGCCAAGAATAGAAGACATAAGAGCAGTCAACATACAGTCAATTTGTTTCGAAAACTGGTTCTAAAATATGGAAGTATCGTGAGTTATCTGCGTACGTAAAGGGTGCCACTGGTTCGTCAAAGCACAAAGACGGGCTCATAGACACGTTCTCAGAAAATAATTCCGAGTGAAGGGTGACTTTTTTTCTGAACTTTTGATCCGATTCTCAAATTTCAGACGATTACCCTAATTGACTCTGTGAATAAAGGTGTATTGGAATTTCCCATAGTTGTACAAACATCCCAGCACGATTCAGCACCGTCATCCTGTGGGGGGAGGGGGCTAATGCCATTTTAACTATGAAAGATTAACCAAGCAGAAGCACATTACTGGTATTTTCATGAGCAAGCCGAAAATTTGGTGTGGAGTTATACAGGGTTAAGAGCAGAGAAAGATAGAAATTAGAGGACACGAATGAAGGGATTTGAACGAGGGTGGGATTCTAAGGGCAGGCGGAATTCGGGGATGTAATTAGGATTAATACGGGAAGAAAGGCACTAAATTTTAACGAAAACAGAGAAGCATGAATCCTTGGACGGTATCCCTTTTTCATCCCCAGCCCCTCGGGTCATCCTCACCCCTCGCTGCAGCCATTGGAGGAGGCCGTAAAGCTTTCTAACCCCCAACTTTCCAGTTTGCGCAGCAATTCAGAAATGCACGCCAAATGACCAGATTCTGATACATTCTTTATACAATTTTATTTTCAAGAAAATTCATTACCAACTACCCTAGGGTACGGGTGTGTTTTTAGTTATTGGTACATTATGTCCATTTCCGATTCGAGCGTTCTAGGTCTTAAAATCTTTGTTTCAGCTTGCAGAATAGGTGGATATTCTGGTACATTATTTCCAGAAATAATGTACCTATGTAATCGGTCGAGCAAAATTGTTTTACAACACCCCTTGAAAATGTTCTTTCACGTTTCAGAGGTTCTAGAACACAAATCTACAATGAAAAATTGTTGTCCGTCCGCCCTACTCCGTACGCCGTCAGCAGCAAAACGCATTGAAGGGGTGGTCCGATTTCAAAAAAAAAAAAAAATAGAGCAAATTTTCCTGTGAAGTATACCTCCTAAAAGGGAATCCTCTGATTTAACTCTAGAGTACTCAAAAACGTTTCAACTGAAAAAAATCATGATTTCAAAAACAGTTTTTTTTGGGGGTTTCGACCCCTTGGCATTTTTTTATTCCCCTGACAATATGCATCAAGTTGGAGCAAACCACAACTTTTAGGACCAACCGCGAAAAAATTGGATCGGCGGTTCGATACGAAGTGGCTGAACGAAATTTTGGTTTGATTTTAGTTGTTGTTTGAAGACTTATTTTTGACATAAAGAAAAATTTTTTTTGATCATTTCAGAAAACTTTTAAAATTTCAAAATAAAAATTGTTAAGTAGGTTTTGAGTAGGTACATGTCGCGAAAAATTGGCAATTTTCTAATACGCACACGTGTTTTTTATTCCGGTAAATTGATATACTTTGATTCTGGGCGTATTTTAAAATTTGCGTTGCGTGGTTTTCCCAAGTAGTCTTTTAATCAGTCCAAGTATGATCGATTCGGTCCAAATTCCACGTTCCTACTATTACATTGAAGGAGCGTGTGTTGGGTTTCCGAGTCCCACTTGTTGTAATACCAAAAGTACTATTACAGCCATCTGGCCTAGGCCAAGCTCATAACGGTCAAGCCTCAATGACTGTAATTAAGCCGATGTTTCTAGGTGTTCTAATAAGTATCGAGTCAACACAATTTCAAATGCCAGCCGGCGTTCCATTGGCGATCGATAAATAACATCGATTCCCAGCAAATTGAAGTTCATCTGTTACTGTTGCACATTTCTAATATCTGGTCTGTGACGTGCTGGTCATATTGGCGAATCGAATTTGGCCGAACGAAATTTATATACGATGGAGTTAACAGCCTCCTATGAACCCTTGTAGCAGGCGGAGATCGGTCGAGGCCTGTGGCTACCAAGGGGCAAACAACGCTAATAATCATGTGATCTGTTGTAGCATCGTTGTTAGGGTCTCCTTTCCGACTTGTGTAGCGGTGGAGAGGTTGGTAGGGGTTGTGATATTGGGAGATAGCCCTCCAGCAACGCTGTAACGTGCGGTCGCCAGCGACACGATCCTTCTGTTATGTTGGGACTGGGGAACAGGAACGAGTTGAGGGGATGGGGACTGAGGAACAGCCGCGTGAGTAGGGTGCAGGATTAATAATAGCTTCCACCACCATACCTCTTCCATCTACCACTACTTCTCTAATTCCACAACCGCATGACTACGCGCACACACCCTTCATCTGTCACTTCTCTCTCTCTCGTTCGTCACATCTAGATCACAAGGGCGGCCCACCAGTCAGGTACTCCATTCATGCGAAGTTAAACGAGGATAATCATAATCTTTATGATTGCATCAGCAAAGTGCGATCTTTTTTTACGGAAAAAAATAAATAAAAAACAATCTCCCCGATAGATTTTGTTTTGTTTTTAACCAACTCCAATTTGGAGGAGGTTAATCAATTTGAATTTTAAGGTCTTTGCCTGTTGTTTGTTCGGCAGTTGATCCGATTTAAAAAACGCTGTTAAGTCGATCAGTGGCAACTTTTTAACGCAACTAAAAAGTGGGAAATGAAACTTTTTTAGCAAAATCATGACCGATAAATTTCCTATAAGATTAGAGTTTTTGTGGCATTTTTTGGCATCTGACCGCTATCTTTAGCTGATTCGCGATGATATTCGCTTGATCAAAAACCAATGCTCTTTATTGTAGTATGGCTCGAGGGATATATATACTCGAGTACTTGGGCACACAGGTGTTGAAAGAGACCGAGCCACAGGCAGAGAGAATTCATTGAAGGGCGGGCGCCAAGGTTCGACTTCCTATAAATTACGAATCAAAACAGTGGAGCTGCGCCCCTAAGCATCGAGTAAACAAACCTACACCGCAATCTACTCAACTTTCATTCCTCACCTGGAACAACAACCGCGCTGGTTCCACCGCGGCTTCACACTCACGAACCGATTCAACACGGCATCGTCCAAAGGTCACTGGCAAATCGGTTGTCAAGTGCAGTGGTAACCAATAAACCATATATACGTGTGATGACACGCAATAAAAGCTCGTTTGAACTCCAGACAAACCTCGATCAACCATTTGTTGCGAACCGGATAATCCGCCCCTAACAAAGCCGATCAACTTCTTCCTATCAGGGTCTCAAGGGAATGGCAACTATTATACGAGCCACGCGATAGCGCGGTTGATGTGGACAATAAGTTAAACGACAGTTTATCATGCCCCCATTCCGCTACAACATCAGTAAGATCGATAATTGTTGGCTGGGAGCCTGGATCTTTGCTGTTTCCACAGGACGACGAGATTTGGCCTATAAAGACTCGGGAAATTTTTCATATATTTTAGGTTAAAACGTTCATATTTTAACCGACTCCAAAAAGAATGATATTACTCAAAACGACTTGCCGCAAGTTTTTTTTTTCTCGGAGACGCTTTCGGTCTAATTTGAAATTTTTTTCGAGGAAATCTGCAATGTTGTAAAAATAGTTTTTAATTATTTGTTTAGTATTAAAATATCAGTGACTCTACAGCCAAAAATGTAGTACCTACCAACAATTTTCAGAAAAATAAGAAATACTTTTCTTTGAAACATTGAAATTTGCGTTTGACCGCTTGTTTCCCGTGGTCTACACTACCTACTAAAAAGTGAGAAATTTCAACAAAACAATAAAACCGGCTCCTAACAGGCGCATGAAAAACTAAAAAGTAACAAATAAAAATAGGAAACTGTACCTATTGTTGTCAACTTTCTTCTATCACTCTTCACGTGACCATCCCACTTTAAAGTCGATGACTTCATTTCCTCTGTAGCATATTCCCAACAATTAATGAAGGCGCCGACTTCTACGGAATTGTCCTTGGCACTGAGCTATTTATCAGAAAGGTGACAACCGGGCTGAAGTTATCTAAGAGGTGTATGATCGTCTCACAAAGCAGAATTGGTAGTTGGTAGGCATTGGTAGTCCCGATAACTGTCTACCAGGACTGAAAGTGGTTGACATTCTTTCAATCCAACAATCGCTTTATTTCATTGTTGGGCTTATTCACTCGCCAAAGGTCAAACGAAATTAATGGTCGCAATAAGAATTGGCTAACGGTTCGATAAATTCCAGAATCTTTGAGGAAATAACCTGCTGCTAACCAGCTACTAACGCGTCTAGCTGAGGGGAGATCTATATTACGCGTATATTGTAACTGTCATGAGCCACGCGATAGCGTGGTCAATATGAATATTATTTGAGACACCGGGCACATTTTACGAGAGCCCAGTTATTTTTCTAATTTAGCGCTAATTTACTCTTTGTTCGTGAAGTGCAATATTGATTATTTTACGTCCGCGGTGCTCGTTCGTTTTTAAGGTTTTTACTTCCATATTTACAGAGTAAATGGAAGTATTGTGATCGTCCTAAAATCGAGAATCGGAACGGAGCTTCAGAAAAAACTTTTTCTTATACACATTTACTCAGAATCACTTCCTGAACAAGTGTCTGTGTGTCCGTGTGTCCGTGTGTCCGTGTGTCCGTTAGTCCGTTAGTCCGTTAGTCCGTTAGTCCGTTAGTCCGTCTGTGGTCATTTACAAAAATGGCCTTAACTCCCTCATTTCTCAACCTTTTTTCAAATTTCTTGAACTGAAATGTTTGTCTCGGCAAGACCTAACACCCTGTTTAATCGAAATTTGGATAACGCACAGTACTTCCGATATATTTGCATTTTTAGTGTTTTCTATTTTATTTTTTTCCGGCCACAAAAATGAACCGATTTGAGCGTTCTTGGTCTTAAAATCTTTGTTTTACCTTGCAGAATATGCGGATATTTTTTATGTTCCGAAAAACTGGCGTTTTTCAATTTTGGGCGAATTTTGAAATTTGAATAGTGAATTTTTTGATATTTTTGACCTAAACACCCTTAAAAGCAGTCAAAATATGATCAAATTGTGTCACAATTTTACGTTCCAAAATATGGAAGTATTGTGTGTTATCTACGCACCACTGGTTTACCTTCAAGTCGAAATCGGGGGTTATTATTACAGTACTGCGTAGATCCATGAAGGGATCTGCTAACAGATTTATGCGTAAATAAACTTCAGAAAATAAAAAAATAATATAGTGATTTAATTATGTTGGCCTAGCAGAGGGTATCTCAAGAAGTTGGTTATGGCTTCCAACTTGAAACCGAAATTCTCTAAAACCCCTGCACTAGAAATTGCATGAATCATAAGGCTATGGCCAACATTCTCATACCACCAGTGGGATTCGAACCCAAAACTCAGGGCAGCCTTACAGCAGCGGTGCTTAGTCGTGAGGAATTGTGGAAGATCGACCCGTTATTCAACTATGGTTTATTAGGGTAGTATACTTATAGAACTAAAACACAGCAGTTTTTGCTGTAAATAAATTTTGTAAAAAAAATTGTGGTTTTAAGCGTTTTTTCTCAGAACTTGTAGCTCAACGCTCAAAACTGGTTAATAGGTAATTGTCTAGAACGTAGTTAAGCTCAACTCCAGGCTGGTTAATCGATGCCGTCATCAATACTCGGCTGTGACATCTTTGAGGTAATATGAGCTGATTGGGTAAAACACTTTTCATAGTTTGAGCTGTAGACCTGTTCAAATGCACTTTAAGGGTATTTGAATAATCGAATAGATGACTTCTTGTTTTCCATTGGAAAACTATACTGGCCTCCCTCGTCAGTTTTGTATTGTAGTAGAGTTCCATGTGAGAAAAATTCAATTTGACGTTTCCTTTTTTTCTAGATTATCGGGATAACGCGACAAATTTTATCCGAAGATTCTCTTTTGACCTTTTGAGGTGGTCCAATCGCAGTTTACTGCCTCTGGAATAACCACCCTTTCTCTCCTGTTTATTTCGACCTTCTAGATAAAAACACAAAATGGCTGACTAGGTGACTGTAAAGAAGGGCCCTAGGGGGAAGGGGCCGTAATGTGGACATTTTATAGAGCACTGAAATGTTGAAAAAGAGCTGGCGGTTTATCGCGTTGTCGTACTTATTTTGACAGGGGAAATAAGGAACCCCCCTCCTCCAGGGGTTGAACCGCCGCCCCCAACCCTTCGGTAGCCAACCCTGCAACCTCCACCCCCCCAGTTCAGTGGCGCGACAAATGAAGTTTTCTTACGCGAGGCTGGCGGGTGGGTGCGCAGCGGGTGCTAAAATAAACTGTCAATAGCCGCCTGCATGTGAAATAAGCAACCGGGGTCGGGTGAGAGAAGGTCACGCGAGAGGGCGTCCTCCGGTATCCCCCGACCAACGGATCTTCCGCTGTTGGCCTTTTTTTTCAGCTACGCGAAACAACCGCACGACCTTCGGCGGAACGGGAAAATAAATGGGACGTGGAATTCTTGCAATTTTCTCCCCTGGCTAGGAAACTAGTTGCTAGCTGCCAGCTGAAGAGAGCGCTTCCCAGCTGTACTTACTGTACCTACTCAAGGACCTTATTTCGACCGTTGCTTTATCGTCTTTGGAAATTGGATCGTCCGAAGAACAATTAGCAACACCAGTGATCGAACCTAGTATCTTAATAAAATTACACAGCCCCATGAATTTTGAAGAAATTTACACAATACGGTTAATATTTCAACAATGATGGTGAATGATCGACCCTTGAATTTCTGTCGCCAGCAATGCAGAGAAGTGATAATAAATCAGGAAGAAGATAAAGAAGAAAGACGGGGGAGTGGTGAGGGAGGAACGTAGTGCAACGTCAAATTTACAAATTTAGCTTAAGAATACGTTAGTAGTCCGTAGGATAGTGTTTGTTTTGAAGTGGTAGTGAGCCATTAGAATGCTGACAACGCTATTCTTGGTGCATAGCACAACGCCGGTTGAAATTCGTAGAAATGGATCAATCTAATCAGTTCATATCCCGCCTCTAGCCTCCTGAAATGTTTTTCTTGGTTGGGTGAATTGTTTTCCGTTTTATTGTGGGTTTCGCTAACTACACTCCACTTTGTCAGAAGCGTTTTTGGCAGTTATTTTTCCGCTAATTAGTGGTTCATTAGTGACTTTTTTCCGTACAACATCCAAACGATGAAATCAACTGAAGGCCATTTTGAGTGAATTTCTCGAAACTGACTTTGGAAGAAAACATCTCTCTGCTACTAACAGTGATTTGGAGACGAGAAGGTGAGCAAAACTGGCCTACCTCATTTGTACTTAGCTTGAATTGATATTTGGCTAAAAAGAGCAGCGGATCGTCTTCAATTAAGTGTCTGATATTCCATTTCCATTAAATGCAAGAACAATTTTAAAACAAATCGTCGTATAAGAACCATCTAAGCACATCTAACAATTTGGCAGTTTTTAGGTAAAACGTGAAATCATGTTTACTCTCTGTGCCACATCAATGCTCGGTTTCAGATTCGCTAAACTCGTCGTGGAACCCGCTGAAATATCCCTTAGATACGCTTGGATACCTATGTTAATGCATTAGAAAAAAATTGATTTTTCCTTTCTCCTGAAAAGTTGTCAAATGTTAGATGTGTGATGCGGGTTCTTACACTACGAAATTTTGTTATATGAATATTATGATCTGGGAGCACCCCCTAGGTTTAATAGCAGGAGCCGCCAGAGGTACCTACCCCATTTGATTGATCCAAAAGATTGCTTGCTGATAGAGTGGATGGCCATGGAAACGTGGTTTAGAGTGCACAATGAAAATTTGAGTTGTCTATTGAGTCAGCTCGACCAATTCAAGTAATGGACTGTAACGGCCCATGACCAGCAGTCGGATTGTGGGTGAGCCGTCTCAACCTACCTCAGTAGGGGAAGGGGGGGTAAGATGACGAAGTGGGTAAGATGACGAATTATGATTTTCTCCTGATTCAAAATAGTTAGAGACACCGTTCCAGCGTCACCAGTGTCCTATAGTGGTCCTACTCGTATGTCAACGGCGGACATTCGCGCCCCCGTCTCGAAACATGGTAGTTACAACTAAGTTCGATTTCGAAGATGTGTGATGTAACTTTTGCTCCACTTTTCCTAAGCGACTACGATTTTTTGGTAAGTCATTTTAATTTCACGTTTCAATATTCCGAATCTACAATTCGTAAGCTACAATTTCACTGGAAAATGAAGTCGTTTGCTTTGAAGCTGCATGTTGATGCACCAGTTTCAAAAAAATTTGGTGGGCTGGGGTAAGATGACGAATTTCTGTGTGGGTAAGATGACGAAAGGTTTGGGGTATCGTCATCTTACCCCCACATTACTTTTCGATTGTGAATTGTGTATCTAATCACAATTTTACACCATTCTAAACACACTGTTTCTCTTAATAATTAATTGTCTTGCAGGGATCGATTGAAAACCGATAATGGTTGGAACGAGAAGAAGCCGCTCATCAGCAGTGGAAATGTGACTTCTGCGCCCCCAATTGAAGATCTTATACATCTACTTCGTCTAAATTTCTGTTTTGAGTAAAGTTTGTATGATTTCCGTTCAAATGTTTGTCAATTTGCCATCTTAACCCCCCATTCGTCATCTTACCCCGGGCCACTCGTCATCTTACCCACAACGTGGGGTAAGATGGCGAAATTGACATTTTTCCGAAAATTTAATTTTTTGACATCTTTCAGTTGAATGTAAAATTTAAAAAAAATGTATGTTGTACTCAGATGCTCACTAAAACGAATAGTTCCATTTACAACTCGCCTGGCTGCTCACAGAGCCTAGAAAAAATCTTAGAAGCTTAGGTTCGCCATCTTACCCCCACTTCCCCTATTATTTAACTTGGATTGCGATCGCATCGGTTCTCGAGTTTCTGTACGTTTCAACCAGCCATTAATCCTGTGTGTTTGGATTCCTAGAAGAGAAGCTATTGACTAGTTTTATCTGTTTTGGCCGGTGTATTTTTTTTAATCACTGGAATGCTTTGTTCCAAAACGTTTTCCAACATTATTAAAGGGAAAAATTTTGTGCATTTCTCGGAGATCGCAACATAGCCTGGTGACGGAATATTTCCTTTAGATTTTCGGATGTTGATTCGAATTTTACTATAGCCTCTCCTTGAGGGCGGCAGGGCACGCCCAGGGCAACTTTGGTTATCGAGCGAAAAGCCAATGACTGGAACGGGGGTATACCTACTTAATCTTACTTATAGCCACGGTGATAATTTATTAAAATAAGTTCTAAAATAATTGCCAGCCGCAGTTTTCCCCTGGCCCCTGGCAGGCTATCATTGGCTTACCCAATATTTTGCGGGATAAGGGAAAATAATGAGTTTCCCAAAGTAAAGGTGCCTTAAAAATACAATGAACCATGAGCAGTCGAAAGCGCTCAGATACGCCGGTCCATCCGCAGTTGGGGAGCGCCAAAAATTCAAACACCATGTATCCTTTGATCTGTCAGACGGATGTTTGCCTTAACTACGGGCGGCAGTTGTCGGGAATAACATTCCTCCTTTCATTTCCGATGCCAATTTCATCTCTGGCCGGACAGACAACGATGCGGTGCGGATCAGCGAGTCGGAAAAGTTGGCTACCGGTGGATCAGTCAAGTAATAGGCGTTCAACTCACTTCGCCCAAACTTGACCGGAGATTTCGCTCCTCTCCGATAATTACATTCGACATCGGATTTGCTGGGGAACCGATCCCCGGTCATCGTATTGAAAAGACCCCCCCCCCCTCAAACGAAGATTAAACTGACTATCTTGCTTCAATAAAAAAAAGTCGTTTTGTAAACATCGTTGAAACTGGATTTGACGAAGAAAGTTTATTCTAGGTAATACAGTATAGGGAACCTTGATGACATTAATACGATGTTATGGACGACCCAGCTCCTTTGTAGTAACTTGCACTTTCGTCAAAAGTTGATTTGCATCGGTCAACCGAGCTCACCGTTTCGGTCGACAGTTGAGGCTCAGCGGGTTCGAATCCCCAGCATTCCCCGTGATTTATTGTACCCTTCCCGTGTCCTCCCTTTAAACATCAGAAAATCCCTCTCGTGAGGCATCCAAATCGGTGAGACGTGAAGCAAGTTAAGGTAAATTTAAATTTGATTTAGGTACTAATTCGTGAGTTGGCGTTCTCTGGGCTCATTGGCTGCAAACCTCTACTTACGATTGGCAGAGATGCCATGCTGTCCTCAGGACTCTGAAGTTAGCACAATCTTTGGCTCTGCAGAATCACTCATGATACGAACCTGTAGAATAGGGAACAAACCAGATTAGAAAGGGGTTAATTTAAACATTTTTTAGCTTGAACTTGAACGTAAACCCAATTATAAACTGAAACTCAAACTAGAACTTGAACTCGAACCTAACTGTAACTCTAACTCAAACTTCAACTCCAACTCAAACGAGAATTCAAACTCAGAACGAAACCCAACCCGAGAATGAAGCCAAAACTCAACCAGTAACTCGAACCGAAATTCAAACTCAAACTTAAATTTGAACGTAATTGGATTGTAAACTCAAACCCAACCTGAAGCACAAACTAAAACTCAAACTGGAACCGAAATTCAACTCCAAGTCAAACAGGAACCCACTATGAAGAATGAAACCAAAACTCAAACTGTAACTCAAACGAAAAACTCGAAAAAATTTTGAGTTTGCTTCAGTTTGGGTTTGCTCCAGTTTGAGTTTGCTTCAGTTTGAGTCCAATATTGAGTTCTCTTCAAGTTTCAGTTAGAGGTTTAGCATGAGATCATATAAATATGATGAATATGATCATGAAACATTGATATGATGAGATATTAATATGAAACTGAAATTTCAGTTCGAGTTTTTGTATGAGTTTGAGTTTTAGTTACAGTTTGACTTTCACTCCCAGTTCGAGTTTGGGTTTTCGTTGTCGTTTGAGTTTGAGTTTCAGGTTGACTTCCAGTTTGAGTTTGAGCATGCGTTTGAGTTCGAATTAACGTTTTACGTTCAGTTTGACGTTCTGTCTGAGTTTGAGTGTCACTTAGTTCTTGTTTTGAGTTCGAGTTGACGTTCAAGTTACAGTGTAGTTTGAGTTTGAGTTTCAGTTCGAGCTACAGTTTAAGTGAATGTTTCAGCTTGAGTTTCAATTTGAGTTACAGTTTGCGATTCAGTTTCAGTTGAAGTTCGGGTTTAATTTTCAGTCTGGTTTTTAGTTTGCGATTCATTGTGAGTTTCAGTTTCAGTTTGAGTTTATGTAATAAGAAATACAGAAGTTTGAAATTGAAAACTCGTTTCAAGTTTATTTCATAGTATTGTCAAAATATTTTATTTGGTCTTTAGTGTCTGTGTAAAATCGCTGTGTTGAACTCTCACACAGATATGACGCCCTCAAATGTTCAGAAACAAACACGGAACTGCGGAACTACCAAGAATTGTTAGTTGCACTTTTCGAGTCCTAATTAGGATCACAGAACGAGATATCTACGTCATTCGTTCGGTGCAAGGCAATCACGAGTAGAATGAAGTTTCAGTGTCGTAGCAGTGGAGGATTTAGGCACGATCGAAACTCCATTGATTAATAATAGTGAAAGGAGGCACCCGAAATGAATAATTGATTGCCCAACCCATACGGGAGATAGGAGACAACAATCACGGGGTATTCAGCCTAACGCTACTAACCTCTGGCAGCGATCGGATATCGATGCAGTTATGATGGAAGACTAATCACAAAAATTCTATTTCAATTACTATATTTTAACTATTCTTATTGGTAATACATGCAGAAAGACAATGGATAATTCGTGAATCCGCTACTTGGCTCGCAACTGCTGACAGGGGGTGTTTTTTGTAATAGCCCGTGGAATTGGGTAGACAGAAAGTCATTACGGGAGTGAAAGGCGGGTAGGGTAGAACTGATCAAATTTCCGATCGCGTGATTCTGGTGAAATTTCTTAAGATATAAACAAATATTGCCTACTTCGATTATCTGAACTTGGTTTTCTGTGATACCCAGAAAAATAATGTACCCATGTCACTCATCAACTTAGCAACTTTTTTTTTTAATCATTCAGAATATTCTGCTGGATAACAGACGCATTTTGGTTCATTATTTGTAGTAATAATGTGGTGCCTATGTAATCAGGCAGCAAAATTTGTTTACAACAACCCCTTAAACTTATGCGATTTATGTTTCATTGGGTGGAGAACAAAATCTGCGCAATAAATGAATAACAGGTGCGTCCGCCATGTCAAAAAAAATAGGATTTATCAAAACCTACTTTGATGTGCATTTAGGTTAAGAACCCCGCTTCACCCTAAGTACCAAAAATGAAATAAAATGTCAAGAAAGTCATGATGTCAAAAACAGTTTTTGGCGTTCGTGTGTATGAATTTGCAGCGTTCTTTATACCATGCACCGTAAATACCTGTCCTAGAATTTAGAGATAATGTTTTATAGGCATTTCCCCAAATGCATCTCCCCAGATGTGGTGGATTAGTTTATAGACAAACGATGGTCAACTGCGCACGGACGATGGCAGACATTTATCGTTTGGATAATGATTTCAGAATCAACTGCGAAAAAACGTTCCGAAAATCTAATCGGATCACGGTTCGCTTCACTGTGCAATATTGTTCGAATGGCCTATGCCTGCCCATGCGGCGTAGTACGTTGTGTGTTAGAGTTGGAAAGTTCCACGATATTCAACATTTTTCGCGCATTGTCACGGGCCTGAACAAAAGAGCAAACCCCTCTATATGAAGAATGACAACATCAACTGTGACTGGGAGATGCAAGTTGGAACAAATCATTACTAAACTCACTCGTATAGTCAGCCAGAAGTTCAATACGTTGGTAGCCTCGATTCCCCCACCATTGACCTTTTTGTGCTGGAATCGCTTTATGCAAACTGTATGCAACTGCTCGTTCAAATGTCAAGCCGAACTTTCCACTGCAGTATTATTTCACTGCGTAACTCGAACGTCACTATACTTTTCAGAAGCTGAGCCGTGAATCTCTATCTAGAGACCATTCAGAACAGAAAACCTCCTTATGTTAGGTTGATCATACCAGTTTGCTAATTAATCCATTCCCCCATATTCATTAACCCCCCCCCCCCCCCCAATTCAAATAACATATGACTTCAACGGTATTCCTGAACATTATTATTTTTCTAGTTAATTTTATTCATTTCTTTCCTTCGAATTTGGATGTTCGGCAAAAAAAATCGTTTTCCTGGCTTCGGTATTTTTGGTTCATTTTTAAATGATAATTCCTAATGAGCCTGTAATAGGTAATTGATAGGAATCCCCCCGCCCCCGTCAGGCTACAGTTTTATTCGATACAGCATTCAAAAACCTGCCATTCCTACAAAATTCCTTAAGAAAACTCCTGTTCGTCCAATTTGACATTTATTTTGTAGGTCATTAAATGACCTAATTCTGTCCAATTTGACATTTATTTTTTAGCTTATTCGTCCAATTTGACATTTATGTTTTAGTTTATTTGCCCAATTCGGCATTTATTTTTTAGGCAATCACTCCAATGATTCGAGATTATCAAGTTAATAATTCTACATTGAAATCTACGGGGTGAAACGGCACTCGCGCCCTCCTATTTTTGGCTGAATCCATCATTGACAGAGAATGCCAGGAGAGAAGAACCAGCGGGAAACTGTGAAGAATATACGAAAGGCAACCCTTCTAGCATCGTTAGAAAAACATAACACACTGTGTGGAGGAGATGGCGCTAGATTGGCGTAACGACCAGGTTTCAGTTATAAATGAGGGAGCCTGAAAACTCGAATTGCCAACTGAGATTGAGATGGGTAGAATCTGAGAGTTGAGTCAGGGAGGAAGTTGTAGGGGTGAGAGTGGAGCTCCTCTTCTCCTGTCGACCTAAATATTCTATGAATGCCCTTTGATCTTGGGCCAGGAAAGTTTAAAACGAACCGTGTTGGCGAATTGTTTCATACGTACAAAGCAGAACAAATAATAGACGACGACGACGGGTACAATGGGCCAAAGGGATGAAAAGGTTTTTGTTACTCCATGCCAGCCGAGGGGAATCGGCAATGATGAACAGTGGCACCAAAATAATTTTTTAAACGACCACTCCAATGATTTAAGATCATCAAGTTAATAATTCTATGTTTAAATCACACAGTGGGGTGAAACGGCACTCGCACCCTCCTACTTTTGGCTGAATCCATCATCGACAGTAAATGCCAGGCGAGAAGTGCACCTATATGCACCACTACCTTCCTATAATATGCATCACTGCATGTGCATGAATGAATGGGTGATTTCCAGGAGTGTGGATGTAGGCAGGAGGTAAGCAGGTGTGGTAGGCCAACGCTCAACATTTTTGCATAAATACATTCATGCGTTTAAATAAATTTGTATTAAATACATTAAATAAATTTCATTTTTCCAAAAACGGACCCAACCATAATTGTGGTCATACGGGCATGACCGCTTAATATTTTCTTCAAGTACGGTCCAAATGTTTGCCCTCAAGTTAGTTCATTGGCTGTGATGATCATTTCTTATTACTTTTGTTGTGACTTTAAACTACCTTGCGTTTTGGTACATTATTCCTGGAAATCCAGTAATGCACCTATGTAATCGGTCGGAAAAATTTTTTTACAACACCCCTTGAAAATTTTTTCTTCACGTTTCAGCGGTTCTAGAACGCAAATCTGCAATAGAAAGTTTTTGTCCGTCCGTCGTACGCTGTACTCCGTCTGCAGCAAAACGCATGGAGTTGTCCGAATCAAAAAATAAAACGAAAATTCATCAAATTTGTTCTAGTTGTGCACCTCGGGTAAGAGAATCCTCTAAATTCGCCATCGAATTTAGCATCGATCTTTACTCCACAAATGATTTAGTATTGCCAAATGAAAATATCTATCTCTCCATCTATTGATCAAAATGTTGATCGCGTGATTCCGATGACATATTTTTTGGTTCCTTTTCCTATGTGCATACAAATTTTGACTCCTATAATATCATGATGATCCTCCCTACTCCTACTAATTGAAATTCTTTTTTTTTTGATACCCAGAAAAATAATGTACCTACCCATGTCACTAATCTACCCAGCAGCGTTTTTTACATTGTGTTTCAGCCCCTGATGAAAAAATCATACGATCGAAAGCCCAGCGAAGGAGACAGTTATTTAAGATTGACCCTACCCCCCTGATCTGCTCACATCATTATTAGCAAATTCGAAAATTGATCATCAATATAAAACAATGTGTATGTAGACAATGTCTATGCATAGACAATTTTTAATGGTCGTAATATTCGAGCATTGTTCCACACCCATGTCTCCCGACTGAGAAAAATGGATTCTCGATATTTTTGAATCTTAATACTTCCTAAGTTCTTTACATTTTTGTTCCGTAAAGGGTGTATTCAGATGAGGAAATTTCCTCAGAAAATAGACAACCTTTGTGCTGGTGCAGGAATCCACAGTGGAGTCATCCATTATAAGTGGGAATCCCAAAGCTGCTGCATTCGTCAAATTAAGAATTAAAGCTGACTTATTCCGGAGAGAGATAAAGGCAACCCACAATGGAACCCTCAAAATCTCTTGATAAAGATATGTCCCCCAACCTTCATCTGGAATCGCTTTGTCCCTTGATCAAAAATACAGAAAAATTTGAATGATGAAAAATGTGAATAGTGGCTTCCCGAGCTCAAACCCTATTGAATGGAACATTTTAGTATGAAAAACGCTGCAAAAAGTTGCCCTAGAGATTATTATTCATTATCATTTAAGGTAATTGTGAGTTATGATTTTAGAGCTCTAATGGTCGATTTCACCAAACTTGGATTGGAGTTAATCCGGGCATAGTTGCATATTAAGACTTGTGGTGTTATCTATTCCATTTTTCTGGCCATAAAAATGAACTGATTTGGGCGTTCTTGGTCTAAAAATTGTTGTTTTACCTTGCAGAATACGTGGATATTATTTCTATCAACGTAACTGGAGGTATTTTGATTTTAGGCTGATTTTAAAATTTGCATAGAGTTGTGCCCATTTTTCATCATTGTATCTCTCAAATTAGTCAAAATCAAAATAATATGGTGCGATAATTACGTTTCAAAATATGGGAGTACTGTGTGTTATCTAAGCAGTACTGGTTTAAAAATATAAGGCGCATTTTCCAAAACGATGGAGGCATAAGGGACACTTTCCGAGTCAAGGTAACGACTTTCAAGTCGCCTACTTATGTTACAAATTTCCGGGAAAACATGAGTTTTTTCCCACTTCAACAACTACAAGTACAGAAATTGAATTTTCATGAAAATTATAGGAATTAATAAAACTCTTTCCTCGGGAAAATTCGAGCATCTAATGGCGTAAGGCGCTGTGGAAGGACAAACATTTTGGTTCATTTTTCTATAGAAATGAACCTTTGTAATCGGTCAGGAAAAAAATATTTTTAACACCCCCTGAAAATTTGTTGGTTTACGTTTCAAGGGGTGTAGAATCCGAATCTGCAATAAAAATTTTTTGTCCGTCCGCCGTCCGCCGTCCACCGTCCGCCGTCCGCCGTCCGCCGTCCGCCGTACGCCGTCCGCCGTCCGGGGTTTTTCAGGGGGAAGGAGTTATCGAAAAATTTTGAAATTTTTACCAAAAATCAAGTTCCGTATCTAGTTGGTCCTAACATCTCGACAGAACCCTACCTTAATTTTAAGGCCAGTAAAACAGCTGTTGAAGTGGGAAAAAATTCGTGTTTTTCTGGAAATTTGAAACATAGGCATGTGAGGTATCATTTTCTATAGATTTTTCTATGCTGAATCGAATGAGACCATCGCCACGCCGGTAGCTCCAACCGTTCAGGATTTATTGCAGTTTTAGTGAGACATTTTTGAGTTTTTCAAAATTTCTACAATTCTTAATAACTCGAAAACTACTCGAGCCACAAAATTCGTTTTCCACTCGTTGGAATCCCCACAAAAACGTCTG